>PVHP010015784.1:0-36816 GCA_004024765.1 Zapus hudsonius | reverse complement strand
GTGTGAGAGAGAGAGAGAGAGAGAGAGAGAGAGAGAGAGAGAGAGCCAGAGGTTGATTTTGGGTGTCTTCCACAGATTTTCTCCCTTATTTTTCAAGTCAGGGTCTTTCACTTGAGCCTGAAGCTCACTGCTTTGGCTACACTACTTAGCCAGCAAGTCCCAGAGAGCTTCATCTCTGCTTCTCCAGCACTGATATTCCACGTACCCACTGTGATGGCCAGCTTTTTACATGGGTATTGGAGATATGAACTCATGTCTTCAACTTGCGTGACAAATACTTTACCAACTGAGACATCTCCCCAGCCCATGCTTCTTAATTCTCCAGGAACCCAGTTTCTGTACTGTTGCCAGAATCATAGATTATGTGTTAGAGTCTTCGCTGATAAATATCTGGACTGGAGAATAAGGCAATAAGCATGCCTTACTTATCACAGACACATAGACCAATTCTTTGGCCTTTAATTATCTCCCACAGCCAAACTCTCTAGTATTGTGGAGAGGATATTTTTCTCTCTCAGATCAGATGCTAGAACCCAGTCCTACCATCTAAACTAGATCTGGTAGACCCTCATGACTATATAGGACTTGGCCTAGACGTACCTTAGTATGCTCCTATGATAAAGTCCTGAGCTCCCACTCACACCTAATGCTGCCGTATTAGACCTGGCTCACCAGAATCCATCAGGATGCACGAGGAAGCAACTCTATGGTCTCAGATCCTCCCCAAATCTTCCTTCATTCTGAGCTGCTTCTGTACAAAAGGGAAGCTGTTGAACAAAATGAGGAATTTCATTTAACAGTGAAGACTTGTAGCAGTTACCCTCTTGTTGCTGGGACAAAGCACATGACCAAAAGCAGCATATGGAAGAAGGAAGGGTTTATTTTGGTTTAGTTTCAAGGGGAAGTTTCATCATGGTAGGAAAAGGCACTACATGTTGTCACATATTGGCATTATGGAGGGAGCTAGCTCTGAACACCCAGTGGACTGGATTAGTAGACCTCAAGGTCCACCCCCAGTAACACACCTCCAGCAGCAAGGCTCCACAGCCCAAAGACTCCACCAGAGAGCAGTTGAGTATGAGGCTTACTCACAAACATGTGACTAGGGGAGTGTATTTCAAACCACTCCAATACTACAAAAGATATTTATGCTACAGGCTGCCCAGACACCCTGAGTTGTCCTAAAAGAACTGGAGAAAAAGAAGTAATAATCTCACAGGGTGTGTGCAGTAAATGAGATGATTTCTGGGGTGCTGTGTACTATTCTCAGCATATCATTTTCAAAAGGACTTAGACACACTAAGTTTGGCCTAAAATTCTGCCCCCTCACCCTCACATATTTTCATTTATTTATTTGCAAGAAGAGAGAGAGAGAGAGAGAGAGAGAGAGAGAGAGAGAGAGAGAGAGAACACCAGGGCCTCTAACCATTGCCAATGAACTCCAGATGCATGCGCCACTCTGCACATCTGGCTTTATGTGGGGACTGAGGAACAAAACCAGGGTCATTAGACTTTGTAAGCAAGTGCCTTAACCACTGAGCCATCTCTCCAGCCTCCACACACATTTTAAGCTTGGCCTAATGGTTTCAGTGAACATAGTAAACTGCAACCTAATTTAATGTATGCTAGAGCCTAATCCTATAACATGTATCCAGTTCTCAGCCAGCCTCAAGCAACCAACTGTTCCACCTGGGTTCAAGTAAGACAGACAGGGCCATCCATACCCAGCCAGGCTGGGTGCTCATCTCAATTGTTTTCTGACCTTCCTTTTCTCTGGCTATAAATAGAACTTGCTCCATGATGGGGCTTGAGCATTCAGAACCATTTTTGGTCAAGACTGTCGCCCAAGTCTAGAAGACAAATCAAGCCAATTAAGATTTGTAAGACAAGATTTGTTGTAATTTTTTTTCCTTTTAATTATATGGTCTTTCACAATCAATTTCTTTGGAACTAGTGAAAGCGCCCACTGTCATTCATATGAGAGAAAGTGAACCTGAAGGAACTGGGGACTTAGCCTGAAGAAAAGACTGAAAACTGCTTTCTAACATGAATAGAACTGTGTCTGGGGAATTAGACTTGCTCTGAATGATCACAAAGGCCAGAAGAGAGCAAAAGGGAGAGGGATTTTCAAATTGCTATGAGTAGAGTTTTCTAATTTTTCAAGCTTTCTCTGCCTTCTCTGAGGGATGCAGGGTGGAAGGGAAGAAGGCAGTCAGGCAGTTCTGCAATAGGGCAAGCAGGAGATTCTGGAAGTTCAGACTTGTGGTGCTGGTAGAGAGGGAAGAAACAGCAGATTCAGTCTGTGCTTTGGAGAGATGGCCCAGAGGGATAGTGGTGGTTTGGATGTGGGGTGTGGGGAAATGTGAGAAATCTGTAAGTTACTATGTGAAACATGGCTAGATTTTCTTTGCTCCAGATCTGGTATGCTTTTATTTTTATTTTTTTCAAGTGAAATTGTTGTTTTCCAACTGGGAGTCATCTTGTGTGGGAGAATGCGTATCTTAGCCTGGGAAAACGCTCATCCTGTGATGGGCACAGAACATGCTTTTCTCGTTCTACTCACCCTGGGGCCTGTGCCCATTTAATGGAAGGGCCAAGATGCTGGAGTGTCCATGAACACCATTTAAATCCATTCTCAGCCACCTCTTCTCGCATATTGAAGAGCTGGGGAGCACAGGCATCTGTTGTGATGGAAAGGTCACTACCTGGATCCCAAGGCAGCATTCCAGGCATTGATGCCGACAGAAGAAAGTTTAAGGGTTGAACTGGACACTGATGACAGTTACAACATAGGAGTTTGTTTTGAAGGAAATCATTGTTACCTAGTATTGACCCAACAAGCAGCGAGGGAGGAATTTTTAAATCTCGTGTTCTTCTCGTCCAAGTTCTTTGTCTCTTTCATTTGATCTTCCTGTGAGTCACTTCCTAACACTATGACAAAATACCTCACCTATACAAAAGGGAGAAACGTTTATTTTGACTCATGATTTCAAAGGATTCAGTCCAAAGAGTCCAAAGTCTTTCTTGTTTCTTGGCCCGTGGTGAGGAAGACCATGATGCTGGAAGTGTGTCTGGGCAGAACTTCTCAGCTCACGGCAGAGAGGACGCAGCAGGACGCTGGCAGGAAGGACCAGGGACGAGATGGACCCCCTCAGAGGCATGCCTGCTTGTCCTCCTTCCTCCAATCAGGCCCCACCTCCTCGTTGTTTCCATCATCTGCTAATAACACCATCACACACACACACACACACACACACACACACACACACACACACACACAAGCACACTTAAAAAAATGACACCATGAGATCACAAATCCATCAATGATTGGATCAGCAAATGGAATCAAGCTTTAAGCCTTCAATGCACTGACCTTTTGAGGGACACTTCACATACAAACAAAACAAATATCTTGACCCCTTCTTGCATTTTCAGTGTTTTTATTTTCACTTTTTGTTATCAAGTCAGAAAATCATTTGTGCTGCCTTTCAAAGAAGTGATGGATAACAGCTATTTCTGATTGCACTATAACAAATGACCACACACTTACTGGCTTAAAACACCCAAAGTTCCACAAGGGTGCTTTTCCTCTGGAGCCTCTTGGAAGGTTTTTCCTTCCTTCGCTGTAAATGTTCATCTTCACTGCTAACTTCCTCGGATCTGGAATCCAACTGAGACATGCATCAGGGTGGATCTGTGAAGGCATTTCCTGGAAGGACTAACCGAGGGGGGGGAAGACCCTTCCCCAAAGTGGACATCACCTTCTGCTGGCAGTCCAGATAGAAAGAGGTCCTAGGAAAGGGCTTCTAGCTCACCTGCCGTGGCTTCTTGCAGGTGAGTGTCTCTATGCTGTCTTGCTGTGGTTGCTTCTACCTTCGATCCTGTCGTCAGAATCCAGCTTCTGGGCTCTTCCAGCATGGAATAAAGACCAGCGGCTCTCCAGGAATCTTCCAGCTTTGGATCAGGACTGTTGAGGCATCCGGCCTTGGGCACTGAGCACCCACCAGGTTCTCAGCCTCTCCAGCATGTAGATGGCCAATATCCTACCCAGCCTAATGATGTCAACCAATTGAATAAATCACCTTTTGAAATATATATTCATTCTATTAGTACTGTTCCACTAGAGAACCCTGATCTATTGTAACTTCTAAGGGAATGTCCATATTTCTTGGCTCATGGCTCCTTCCTCTACCTCCCTAGTCAGCCTTAATGATACAGAACAAGAGGAAATCAGCCAGGGACAGAGACCCAAGGAGATGCCACCTTGCCTGCCGTGGTAGGACTAGAACCCGCATCTCATCCAGTCTCCTCCAAGATGGCTGCAGGCAGCAACTCCAGTGATAACTTCCTGCTTCTTCCAATTTTCCCAGGCTTAGCATACAGTGGACTGACTCCTCCTGAGTCAGCCTCTTGATCCCACCAACCAATCATCTGAGTCTAATGATGAGGCTAATCCTAATTGGATGCTTGACTCATAAAGTAGCCTAATCACATGTATAATTTCCTCTCACTCTCCTGGTCCTTGTTTCCTGGCTCCTGGCAAGCCTGGCTGGGAAGGGAGAGGATTTTTTGTTTGTTTTTGAGGTAGGTCTCGCTCTAGCCCAGGCTGACCTGGAATTCATTATGTAGTCTCAGGGTGGCCTCGAACTCATGGTGATCCTCCTACCTCTGCCTCCCGAGTGCTGGGATTAAAGGCCTGTGCTACCATGCTCAGCTGAGGATTTCTTTTAGTCTGTGTGCTTTCCTTCATTGTTTTTGGATGCTTTCATGCTTTACTACAAGTATGATCTCCTTTATTATCTCTTGATTTTACCTGATCCCTATGTGAGGCTCTCCCTTTGTTCTCTCTCTCTCTCTCTCTCTCTCTCTCTCTCTCTCTCTCTCTCTCTCTCTCTCTCTCTCTCTCTCCCTCTCCCTCTCCCTCTCCACCTTCTCCAGAGGCTTCTTTCCTGAAGATCTCTATTTGAGGGAGACTTTTCTCTGTCTCCTTTGAACTTCTCTGCACCTTCTCTCTGGATCATAGCTCTCCCTAAAATAAACTTTATATTTCATAATCTACCCTTCTCTGAGTCCACGTTTTCAATTCTTTGCTAACTTGGACAAGGACTCAAAAGCCAAGAGCCACAGGTCTGGGATCTCCTCAATGATCCCTTCCTGGTCCCCAAATCCTGCATCATTAAGATCTCTTTGATTCCAACTGTTGCTTTCTGCCTCTCCTCTCCTGATCTGACTCACAACAACCTGTTTGGATTTTGTTGTTGCTGTCGTTGTTTTGTTTTTTCCGGCTAGGGTCTCTCTCTAGCCCAGGCTGAATTCACTATGTAGTCTCAGGGTGACCTTGAACTCATGGTGATCCTCCTACCCCTGCCTCCCGAGGGCTGGGATTCAAGGCGTGCACCACCACGCCTGGCTCCTGTCTGGATTTTAAGTGTCTCCCAAATAGCCATATGATCCAATACTTGGCACTGTTGGGAGTTGGTAAAACTATTTAGAGATGGGAGGCCACTGGAGGTGCACCCTGGGACCCTAGTCTGTCCCTCTCTCTTTTGCTTGTAGCCATGTGATAAGCACTTTTGATGTATCATGCACTTATACTATGATATTCTTTCTTACCACAGACCCAAAAGCAATGGGGCCAACTGATCATGGACTGAAATCTCCCAATGCTCTATAAGCTGATCATCTCCGGTATCTGTTACAGTGACGAAGAGCTAAGGCAAAGCTATAATGACACTGAGCTGGCCCTACGTAATCCAGCAAGCATTTCATTTCAGTCCTCTTAATTTCATTACCTTTGCCAAATCCCTCTGCCCTTATGTCGTGTCCTAATCACCAGTGCCAGGGATGAAGATGTGTCCATTGCTGACTGAAATCCTGGCAGAAGCATTATTATGTCTTCCATGGTTACTGCTCATCCTAGGGAGATTTGTTAGCATAGGACCTAGTCAGGATCCTCACATATGCTGGAGCAGGATAGTGGAGTTTCCCTTAACGTATGAATCCAGTGGTTGGTTCTCTAGAACCAGATCACCAGTTAGACCATAGATCCTGATGTGTGTGGCTGGAAACCTTTGTTTCAGGATTCCAAGAGCCACTCGGGAATAACCTGAAATCTCAGTAGACCCTGTGGTCCCAGGGAACCAGAGGAGAGTAAAACCAGGACCAGCCAGGGTGGCCAGCAAGTTTCTTTGTATAGTTCATGTAGGGAACCAGAAGTTAACCTTACAGCTCACATCCCATAGATCCTTAGCTTTATTTAGGCAAAGATAAAGCCAGGATTGTGGCCAAATTATAAATTGGAAGTCACATGTGGCAGAAGTACTGCTGAACTTCACTGAGCCAAGTCCGAGCTGCTGCTTAGTCCCTGGGATGTCTGGACTTTCTCTGTGTCAAGACCAGTGACAGCTGGCCTGTCAGCAACGTATCCTCAGGCCATGGGCCTGGACAAAAGTGACTCACCACAGTGGTATTGTGTTTGTGTGTAAACTGACCTTGTTGTAGAATGGGAAAAATGCCAGGATAAACACTTATAGATAGGAAGAAATACCATGTGATTTTATTCAAGTCAAAGCCTTTCCTGTCTTTTCCTTATATAACCCAATCAAATGTAGTTTAATTCTGAATCCAGGAAAAAAGCAAATTCATTGGAAATTTCTATGGCCAGCTCTCAACTTGGGGTGCACTTTTTTGATGGGGGAGTTATGATCTTTTCTTTCATACAGAAATCTCAAATTCTCTTCTGAAATATTACTCAGGATTATAGATTCTAGTACTTGTACCTGACTTCCAATATACTCATTCAAAGATTTATTTTTAACTCATTGACTTAATCTTATGTATTTATAATGGTTTGAGGTTGTGGAGTATGTATGGTTCCTGGTCTTATTTGATTTATGAATTAGAAGAGGAGACAAAAATGATTTTTTTTTTAGTCACAAAAGCATGGGCTATTGGACCCGTTCATGTTTCTGCCGCATAAAGCAAACCCTGTGAGGGTGGATAGTATCTGGGAGAGTGAACCTTTAAAGGTTTGTCAGCAGAAAGAATAAGACCATGTGTAGGTCCTGCAGAGAAGACTTGAACGAGGTGACTCTCAGTAGTGAAGAAAGAAGGACCCCTGTGGGTTACAGTCCCGAAGGCCACATCTGCCCTGCACAGGGTGTGACAAGGCACTGGGCACCAGCCTCCTTTCCTAAGAAGGGAGACTTTGGGGCTCACTGTCTCATTGCCTATGCTCACGGTGAGGCCATAGGTCAACTCAAAAACTATTGTTGATTGAACAGGTCTACCACTCCCTTAGACAGAAGGCAATTTACAAGGAAGGAGAATGAAATCCACATGCCTTTAACAACTCTAAGAGTGGAAGCTAATTCTCTTTGTATTTGTGATCATTTTAAGACCGGAGAGATGCGCAGACTATTTATGAATGAAGACTCAACAGCAAGTTGATAGAGATCCCAGTTAGCAAGGCCATGGATGGTTAAGCCTTTTCCTCTGACTAGATACAGAACTCACTTTGAAGGACTCTCCACCACCATGCAAAGCCAGGAGGTGACCACACCAGAGCAGCATTTTCAAGGTGACAAAGCAAGTTAAGAAGAGGCAGGAAGGAAGTCCAGCTCTCCCTGTCCTCGGGCCCTTGCTGACACTCCATCTTTCCACAGTTAAGTGTCTGCTCTGCCCGGCACTATGGTGCTTGTCCAGGCAGCCTCATGACCTACTTCCCATGGAGTTCCAATCTTTGTGCAGAAGGGAGATAAATGAGCCAGATGATTCCAGGTGTCCACAGGGTCAAAATTGGGATTTCTAAAATTTGTTTCTGGTGGTGCTAGGGGTTGAACCCAGGGTCCCGGGTGCACTAAGCACTGTGCAATACTCCAAGCCCAGCAGGTGGATGGTTTGGGAAGGAAGGAAAGAGGATTCTCTGAGGAAATGCTGTTCATCTGTGTTCAGTGGTAAATCCACAGACTAACAAAATTCTGTAAGAAAAACACTACCGCCATCTAAACCTAGTGGGAAATCCATCATTCTGGCTATTGAATGATGGGATTGTCTGAGACACCATCTGAGTTGGGGTCTGAATGATGAGAAGGACCCAGTCAGGTAGATATTTGGGGAAGAGGCTTCCAAGGAGAGGTAACAGTATGTGCAGGAGACCAAAGGTGAGAACACCGAGTTTGGGAACAAGAGACTGGTCTATGGTAAGGTCAGAAATGCTGGCAGAGCTCAGAGCTGCAGAGTTTTGTATCATCATAGGACCTTGGTATTCATTTCATGGGCAATAGGAAGGCGGTGGGCTAGGAAAGACCTAGAGAGGGCATCTGTGGATACAGTGCGTTCTCCAAAGTTTGCTCTGACTATAGCATGAATAAGGACAAAGTGGGATAGAGACCCCAGCTAGCAGGCCCGTGGGCAGAGCAGGTGAAGATGCGGATGGCACAGAGCAGGGAGGTAGAGAGGTAGTTGTAGGCTAAGGGAAGGAGTTCGGCTGTGATCTAGAAGTCATTGTGACAGCCTCTGCTCACACATCATGAAGAACAAGCAATCAAAACTCAAGAAAGCTAGCGTGCCAAAGACTTGGGGATAAACAGATGCTTGCCCACATATGAGAATTCACATTTTAAAAAAATATTTAGTTTATTTGAGAGAGAGAGAGAGAGAGAGAATAGAGAGAGAGAGATCACAGCAGGGACTCTGGCCACTGTAAACAAACTTCAGTCACATGTGCCACTTTGTGCATCTGCCTTTACATTAGTATTGGGAAATCGAACCCAGGCCATCAGGCTTTGCAAACAAGACCCTTTAGCCACTGAGCTATCTCTCGGGTCCCAGAAAGTTCAGTTTTAGATATGGTAAGGTTGTGTGGCACTTTGCACACACATATCTTTCAGTGCTTTCTATTTGGCTTATTTATCTGAATTAAGCTCGGCTTCCTGTATCGTACTCTCTCCTGGCTGTGATTCCCAGACAAATAATCAATTGTTCTTTAATGTTGACAGTGATGCAACGCTTGCAAAGATGTCCTAATTTCTCATTGGAGATACCAGTCCTGGTCTCTGGCTATGCCCCAGCTCTTCTGTTTACAGAACATCAGAGGGTATCTATCTACTCCTCAGATGTGAAAGGAAGAGTAATCAATGAGATCCAGAAGTATAGAGTCAAGGCAAAGTCCCTGACCTGTGACCCTCAAGAACCACTAACTGGATAGAATGGTCAGCTTTTGGGCTTCTTTCCACCACTGGTGCAAGCAGTGGGGAATCCAAGCAGAGGCCACATAAGATGCTAGTTTGAGAAACTTGAAGCGAGGTGAGTGTGCCTGCAAGTCTGGTTTCTAGGAGCGAGGAAGGGGTCAAGATCTCCCAGGAATCTGATGGAAAGAACAGGTGGAGGTGGTTTCAACGATGAAAGAAACGAGTCCAGTTCATTTACCCATGAGCCAAAACTGTGGAGAAAGGATGAATTCTTTCTTGAGTTGAGAAAAGATACAAACAACTTAGAACTGGAGAGATCTTATTCCCAGAAAAGTGGGTAGAAATAGGCCTAGGCAGGGGGTGGAAAGTAGGTATCAAGTGCAAAACCAAGTGGGCGTACTATAATTTGACCTGGAATGTATTCCCAAAAGCCCATCTTAAAGGTCTGTTCTCCAGCCCATGGTACTATTGAAAGGTGATGAAACTTTTAAGGATCCAGTGGAGGTTTTAAGTCATTGTGATGTGCCCTTGAAGGAGATTGTAGAACTCTGGTTTATTTCTCCTCTCTTTTCTCTCCATCACAAGGTGAATGAATTTGTTTTGTTCTTAGTCTCAGTAAGGATATGCTCAACCTTGTCACCTAAGAAGCAACAGTTCTGCCCAACTACAGACTGAAATCTTTCAAACTGTGAACCACAACAAACCTTTCCCCTTGGTAAGTTGATATCGGGTATTTTGTTACAGTGAAGGAAAGCTAACTAACACAAGGTAAGTAAAAGCTAAAAGAGTCTCTAAGGGTCACTGATCTGAATGCTCAAAGCTATCCTTAGCCAACCCTCCTTTCTTCAGTTGTTATATCTGCATTCAACTAAGCCCAGATGGAAAATACTCAGAAAACAATAATTGTGTCTGTGCCAAAAACATGGAAGCATTTTTATCACTATGTCCTAGAGTACACTATAACATCTATTTGCATTGGATTTACAGCGCATTATGTATTATAAGCCGTCTAGAGATGAGTTAAAGTATTTAGGAGAATGTATGTAGACAGGTCAATGATATATAAACACTATGTTGCTTTTTTTTCAATAGGGTTTCACTTTGTAACCCAGACTGACCTGAAACTTAGGGTCCTTCTGCTTTAAATCACATTTTTATATCAGAGACTTGAATGTCTGGTGACTTAGATACTTATGGGGCCGGGGCCCTGAAGTCAGTTCTCTGTGGGTCTTGAGAACAACTGTATATGGATTTCCTGGCCTTTATCCATGGATAGTCCTAGTGCACAGCTGGAACTCAACACTTGCCCACCGGCGGACATTTTGTGAAATAGCAAAGAACACAGGTACTGAAGTCAGAGAACTTGCATTTGACCCTGATCGAGCCATTGACTAACTGTGAATTTAGACATGTTATTCAAAGTCTCTGTGTCTTAACTATTTTGGCATTAAAATGGGGGGTAATAGCAGGGTCTTCACACATAGTAAGCCTCTGAAGTGATTCCCAGAACATATTAATTCCATTCACAGTTCCTGTAACGAAGAAGATACAGAGAAAAATAGGGCAAAAAAAATGTGGTGTTTTTTTTCAAACTTCCAACTCCTCATGAGGTAGAAGAGGCCAAAATTGTCACGACGGAGGCTCTCCGTATCATCTTGTCACTTTGACATAAGTGGTCTCCTCAGCAAAGCAGGGGAACCTCTCCATCATCTCTCCCCCACTTTCAAGGTAAGGAAGGGTGATCACATTGCACAGTATGTGGAAAATATCAAAGCAGAGGAATGATGTCTGAGTCTATCTCCTGAAAGAAGTGAAGCATTGCTCAGGAATTCACCATGCCTGAGACACGGGTAGATGGAGAGATTCCTTGAAATACCCACCATGAAACTTCTGGTAGTGATATGGATTCGTAGAATTAGAAAATGCTATCAGAAAATCCCCACATTGGAAAAATCCAATGCCTGACCTCTGCCACGCCCCCTTCATCTCTTGCCATTTTCCTCTTGAGGAAATTAACTACAATAAATAAATAAATTAATTAATTAATTCACTTTAAAATGTAACAGGGTGAATTATCAATCCATTAAAGGAAGCAAACCCATGCTAATTAACAACTGTTCACAGGAGATTCGCTCACTGCTTGCAGAGCTAGATAAATGCCAACCCAAAGCTAGGAAAAAATCGTGCCAATGACATATGCCAGTTCAATTCTTTTGTCCTCACTTGGCCGAATGACACATGTCAGTTCAGTTCTTGCCAAGTAATTGATGTCTGCTCATTTGGCCTGGTGGGTGTTGAGAGAGGGGTGATTTCTCCCTGGGCCAGGCCAGTATCATGAACAGTATCTGGACTGTGGCTCAAGCGATGATACAAATGATGGAGCAGGTGACCTCCCCACCCCACCCCCGAACATGGATGGAGGGTAGTCATCCCCACAGGGTCAGAGACCATCCTTGGACACATGTCAGCCTTCTTGCTGAAAGTCTGCATCCCAAAGATGCCTCTTGAATTCTCCCAGAAGTCACTTGGTGCTTGACCAAAAGCTAGGTGATGATGCCCCCCTTCCTGTTAGCGGAAGTGGGGGTGGTGACAATGGCCGCTGGATGGATTGATTGAGTGCTTCCTCTCATTCTCTTTCAGGACCTTGGTAGCTAAATGGTTATTAAATGAAGGATTTTAAGAGCTGTGACTTCATATTCAAGCAGCGTGGGAACAGTATCTTTCAGATGTCCATCTCCACAGAGCAGTAGAGAGAATTCCTCAATGGCCAATTGAACAATGAAGAGTTTCTAATCACAGTGCAGAGATGCAGGGGTTCAGCATGAACCTGAGCTCGCTACATACCCATGCGTGCAAAGAAACCCTAGCCATCCAAATGTGTTTCTGTCCAAACATAATATATATAATGCTACAAGACCTACTGACAGAAGCATCCGATTTATTAGATAAGTCTTTATAGAGATAAAAATCTAATTTCAAGACCAAGAGACATCAAGCACCTTGCTCTATTATACTTGCATGGACTCTTATTGGACAGCTGGCAACCACTGGCTGAGCTCTGTCTTGCTTTGATGGCAATTCAAAACTCCTAGGCAAGATATTTCCAAAAATTATTCCCTCCCTGAGGAGAGAGCACATTGTATTTGTCCATAGTACTACACTTTGAGGCTATACTTTGTGAATGTTTTAGAGTTGAAGAGGACCTGTAATGACCTGCTAGTGGAATCCAGAGTTCAAACCCTTTCCTTGGGTCATATATTACTTAGGCAGAGAACCCAAGTTTTCTGTACATAGACTTGGGCTCATGCAACACCAGGGAGATGTGACTTGTAGGAAACACATTTAAATCAGGTGATTTTGACAAACAGTAGACATGTTCATCTTGCTTTAATTTAAGTTCTAATTCAACATCCAGGACTCTCAGCCTCTGCCTCAATCCAAGTTCCAGGATGGAGTGAGAAGTCAGGAAACTGCTCTAGAATGTTCTAGTGTCTATAAAACACCCAGAAAACATGACTGGTATGTGCCACAAAACAATCCTGAACAAGTTGGATGTGCTCCCTTCAGGTTTTATCTGGAGTTCAAACAAACCATAGAAATGACTGTAACTCGAGTTGAGTCCCATTGTCCAAAGTAAGCGTCTAGGAGAAGAAAGACACAGGAGAAGGTGCAGGTGCACAGGGGGACCTCCTGAGGAAGTGGCAATAAAGCCATGTCCTGAAAGAGGGGAAAGAGGCCTGCTCCCTGGCAACTCTTTCCTTCCCACTTTTCACTTGTCTCCTTGCTCTCACTACTCATCAGAATCCAGGAAGGGTTAAAGAGTGCCGGCAGGGATCAGAAACACGTGGTTATTAAATAATTTATCCCCTGTTTGCAGAAAACAGAGGTGCTGCTCACAGGGGAATTGGAGTCTTTGTAGAAGATACATGATTTCCATGCTAGGCGTTCAACTTGTTCTTCATCTCAGTTTGGAAAGGGTTAACTGATACCTGCAAAGTGTGGTGTCTGGTCTGCTCTACCTAAGGAATGTGTTAGTCAAGGTCAAATGGGTTATGCTGCAAGAACAAGGAACTATAATCACTGTACTTCTCACTCATATCACTTTCAGTGTGGGCTGCACATCTACTGAGTCACTCTCCTATAGGAACCCATTATGTGAGGGAGGCCAGCCTGTACCCGCCTTGTGGACCATTCCAGATGGTTTTAAAGGCATCCCTGGAAGAGGCTTACATCCTTGCATCTTTTCTTCATTAACTGGAACCCAAACACATATCCTGCAACTAATTTCAAGGAATCCTGGGAAATGTGTATTTGGAAAGAAGAGATGGTTTTAATAAAGATATAGCTGGTTTTCAGATGTAGCTGGGGAGATAGCTCAGTGTTTAAAAGCAGCTGCTTACAAATCCTGCCAGCCAGGGTTCAATTCCCAAGGACCCACATAAACCCAGGTGCACAAAGTGGCACATCCATCTGGATTTCATTCACCCACAAGGTAGCCCAGACTAGTTTCAAACTCCCATCACTCCTCCTGTCTCGGTCTCTGGAGGGCTGAGGTGACAGGTATGAGGAACCTCACCCAGCCCGACTGGTTTATTTTGATTGATCAAAGGGGACAGCTGTCAGAACTTTCAGAGGGACTAATTGTGATTCAGAGTCTTAAAGGATGAACGGATGTTTTAGTGGTAGAAAGGAAGGAGTGAGTGAAGAAGAAGGCAGAGCAGTGCAGGGTCTTCTAAGACTGAACAAAGCAGAATGGAGGAATAAGAGGGGCCCAATTCCCACCCAGGGGTCTTGGATATATATTATTACATCATTTGGATTTTATCCTGGAGGCAATGGGACACAATGGCAGCTTTTTGAAGAGTTAATGGTGCAGCAGGTTGGAGTTTTCAAAAGTGGTGTTTTCCTCATTCCCCCCCCCCCCGCCCCGTGCATGGCCGAGGTGGGGGGAAGCTTTGGCACCTCTTTTCTTCCAAGGTTTTAAGATACTTTGTTTTGCAGTGGGGAAGCCCATTAACCCTTCACTTCCTCAAGAGCAGTGGTAACTCTCCCTGTATGACCTTCTGGGCTGAGCAGACAACAATGTGTGGGCAATGTGTGTCATATGTCAGCCCCACACAGACTGTCCCCAGTGCCACAGGGAGAACCAAGCAACCTGCCACCGGCACCGTGCCTGTCACTCAGAATACTGAACATGGACAACAGGGATTTATAGTGACCCCTCGTGAATGTTGTCACCAGTATCCTTGGGGATCAGATTTCAGCTGTCTCTGATCAGCTGATCACACTCATACCTTGAGCTTTACCCTAAGGTGAATATCCATTTTTTAATTGTTGATATCTTTATTATCCTTAATTAGATACACTGTATGAGCAAATCTTATCATGGTACCCTCATTTCCCTCCTCCCTGTCCCCAACCCACTGGGGTCCCTCTTCAGTGGGCGTACTGGATCATTCCATGGGGCAGGGGGGTCATGAACAGCACAGGAGGCAGTCAGGTCCCCCCTTTGTGTGTTGTTGCTGAGGGGGGCAATGTCTCTGGATATTCTCCTCCATCATGGCTCTTACAGTCTTTCTGTCCCCTCTTTCACTCAGTTCCCTGAGTCATGGTGGGTGAGTTTTAAGTCTGCTTTATTGTTGACATCTTAAGTGTCTCTGGACTTCTGCTTTGGGTTGTGTTGAATATCATTGACATCTGTCTTTGACCTATCCTGGGTTAATTGACTTTCTGTAGTGGTAAGTCTCTGGTTTATCATGCCACTCTCTCGAAGGTTTCATTTGGGGCCTGCAGGATAGGCTCGAGGTGGTTCATCTCCTGCCTGGATGTCAGCCATCATCCTATGGCTTGTTGATGGAGTTGGATTGACTCAAGGAGTTCCACTTAAATCAGGAACGAGACAGGGGTGTCCACTCTTACCACTGCTCTTCAACAGAGTGCTTGAAGTTCTAGCCCAAGCAATAAGACAGGAGAAAAGCATAAAAGGGATACAAATTGAAAAGGAAGAAGTAAAACTATCCCTCTTTGCAGACAACATGATCCTATATATAACAGACCCGAAGAATAGTATCAGTAAACTCCTGAAGGTGATAAATTCTGTGGTAGTTTTGAGTAGATGTCTCCCAACAGAATTTATTATAATTGTAAATTGTCTCTAGCCTTCTGGCTGGAGGAGGTGTCACTTTGGCCTGGCCTCCTGGGGTCTAGCCCTGAGGTATTTCAAATTGGATGCAAAATACAAGGGATACATATGCAAAACAGTAGCTGGAACCCAAGTCTGGCAGTTTTGCATTTTGTGGGTTACAATGTTACAGTGTGCTTGCTGGTTCTGGAGGTGCTGAGCCTCTGTCTGTCTCTGCTTGGATCTGTGTAACGGAGGCAGCCTTTTCCTTAACCTCCCCTGGATGTATTTGTTCAATAAATACTTTCCTCCCCAAAATTGTGCCTGGTTTGGAAATTCATCCCAGCGGCATGTGGCTGACTACGACAAACTCCTTCAACAAAATGGTAGGGTACACATTTAACACACAAAAGTCATTAAGCCTTCCTGTATGCAGATGATATGCATACAGAATATCCATTTTTAATCGGCTTTTTATCCTTTCTGTTTTGTAGTATTGATAATTTAATTTCTTCCTTTCTTCTTTCTCTCTCCCTCTTCCTCCTTCCCTCCTGCTCTCCTTCCTTCCCTTCGTTTATTTAAGGCAGGGTCTCGCTATGTAGCTAGGGATGACCTTCAATTCCCAATTCTCCCTTTTTTCCCTTCCAAGTGCTGGGATCCTGTGCCAGCACACCTAGCTAAAAGGAAATAAGTGGCTGCCTAATCTTAGTGCCAACGTACGTGAAGTTTCTTTCAATTAATGTCCGAAGCCAATGCTTTTCATTGCCCACATCCCCAGTCTAGAAACCAGAAAATACATGAAGAGCCCATGTTCAGGCTTCTCTTTGAGATAGTAGCTCTCTTCACTTGGATAAAGTCACTGTGGTCATTCCTGGCCCCTTGCTGTCAGAACCCCGATTCTGCACAGATGTTCACTTTTTCCTGACACAGCTGAGGAGTTTATTCTTAGAAACCCATGTCTCTATCCACTGATGGGTTTCAGGGTGATTCAGTTTGGGCCAGTTAGACATGAGTAGCAGACTGCTGAGTGTGGGGGGAGGGGAGGAAGGTTTTGGGAATGTAATCTTGATCTTGAAGAGCCATTAACACCAGCATTTTTCTCCTCATATTAGTCAGATTTTCTTTGGGTTTTTTTGTTTGTGTTTTTGTTCATTGTTGTTTTCGAGGTAGGTTCTCATTCTAGCCTAGGCTGGCCTCAAACTCAGATCGATTTTCCTACCTCTGCCTCCCAAGTCCTGGGATTAAAGGTATGTGCCACCATGCCTGGCTCCTTTGCTTTTTTTTTTTTTTTTAAAAAAGAGACTTTCTCAGATTAAGGAAAGAGGTGTACCAGAAGCTGGGAACAGGCATTCTTTAGCATATGAGGGGACATTTAAGATCTCAACTTCAAGTCCCTTCTGCTTCCGGATGACACCGTGTCAGGACACAGTGCCTGAGACAGTGTTGGCACCTTTCAGGTCTGGGGAATCCAACTGAAGCAATGCCAGGACTCTGAAAGTGACAAGACCAGAAAGATCTCTGGCTCTGATGGCATGACAGTCTGCAGCTAAAGCCACTCCGAGCTGTGCTACCACAGGACCTCCTTTGTGTGCGATGAAGCTTTCATTTTTAAATTAAATAACAATTTTGTTGTTACTTGTGGCAGAAGCATCACAACCAATAAAAAACAGTGATTATCATACCATCTGTATTAGTTACCTTCTCCTTGCTGGAAAAATGTGCCTGACAAAAATCAATTTAAGGGTTTGGGGAGATTGCTAAGTGGTTAAGGTGCTTGTCTGCAAAGCCTAACTATCCAGGTTCGATTCCCCAGTACCCATATAAAGCCAGATGCACAAAGTGGCACATGTATCTGAAGTTTGTTTGCAGTGGCAAGAGATCCTTGCTTACCCATTTTCTCTCTCCGTCTCTCTCTTTGTTTGCAAATAGATAAATTAAACTATGTTAAAACACCCACCACGACTCAGGGAACTGAGCGGAAGAGGAGGCGGAAAGATTGTAAGAGCCATGGTGGAGGAGAATATCCAGAGACATCGCCCCCCTCAGTAACAACATACAAAGGAGGGTGTAACCGGGTTGACTCCTAGACTATCCATAACCTCCTACCTCATCGACTGATCCAGACTGCCCACGGTGGAGGATACCCAGCTGACTGGGGACAGGGAATAGGGAAATTGGGGAAATGGGGATACCAACTCATTATTTGCTCATTCAATGTATCTAATTATGAATAATAAAAATATGTTAAAAATCAGGGCTACAGAGATGGCACAGCAGTTAAGGTGCTTGCCTGCAAAGCCTAATGACCCAAGTTCAATTCCCCAGTGACCATGTAGAGCCAGATGCACAAAGTGGCGCATACATCTGGAGTCCATTTACAGTGGTTAGAGGTCCTGGCACACCCACTCTTTCTATGCATGCAAATAAATAAAAAAATATTTAGAAGAATATGTTAAAAATCAGTTGAAACCAGGCATGGCAACACACGCCTTTAATCCCAGCATTCAGGAAGCAGAGGTAAGAGGATCACTGTGAGTTTGAGGCCAGCCTGAAACTACATAGTAAATTCCATGCCAGCCTGGGCTAGAGCAAGACTCTACCTCAAAAAACACAACACAACAAAAATCAGTTTAATAAAGGGTTTATTTTTAGCTCATAGATCCAGGTTGCAGTCCTTCATGGTGGGTGTAAATGGCAGCAGAAGCTTGAAGCAGGAACACTGGGAAGAAGCAGAGGGTGATGAATGCGGCTACTCGGTCAGCTCTCTCCTTTTGATATAGTCCATGACCTCAGCCCACGGAATGCTGGGTCTTCCTACCTCAATTCAGCTAATCAAGCAATCCCTCACAGACCTGCAGAGGCTAACCCGATCTACATAATCCCTCATAGGTCCTGTCACATCGACTATCAATATAAACCATCATTGTTGCAGTCAGCTTTGTAGTTGCTGTGCAGAAAGAACCCAAACAAAAGTGGCTTGTGGAGGAATGGGTTTATTAGGACTTGAGGGGAGACTCCATCCTGGCAGGGAAAATGATGGCATTAACAGAGGGGTGGACATCACCTCTGCCACAGCACTGGAAATAGCAGCAGGAAGGTGTGCCAAACTCTGGCAACGGGAAGCTGGCTTATAACCCCATACACCCACCCCCAACAACACAGCTCCATTGAGATTGTAAAATCCAAACTGCCATCAGCTGAGGACAGATTACCCAGAACACATTCATTTGTTTGTGGGGGACACCTGGATCAAACCATGACAATCATCCCTCCCCAGTGAGAGGAGCTGGTCACACTCCACAACTCTCAGATGAGGCAGACAGACTCGGTGCTCCTGGAGCATAAAGCAGGTTCAGGAAACAAGACCAAAGAGCTCATTCCAAGTCCCAGAGGGCCAGGCAGAGTGAATCAGGACAGCTGGAGTTTGTAGGCAGTCTGATTCTTCTTGGTGATTTTGGGCACCTCACTCCGCATCTCGAACCTGCCTAATCCCTTCAGCTTTCTTCATCTGGAAAATATGTACCTCAAAGGTCATGGTGAGACTGCAAAGTAACACACGGGAAATTTCCTAGCATAATGCTTACTGACCTACGCAATATGGGCCAACAGGTGACAGCGGCTTTTATTCTAACTCCTGCAGCGATGCTCAGATGTTCTCCCTTGGGTCCTCGATGGCAGCAAAGAAGTCGGCCCACTTAGCCTCCTTCTGCTAACTAACACCACATCTTCCAAAGCAAATCCAGGCAACTGCATGTCACATGTCAGGAAAGTTCCAGAGACCATACCTGATGACCTATTTCCTCAAATGATGTTGCCACTTTCAATCTTGGGGGGAGAATGGGTTTATATAAGAGTTGTTTTTATTGAGTGCTGTACTACTTACACATAATCCTCATTAATGTTTTTTCATAACTACTTGTTAGCCTCCGGTTTGAGAGAAAGAGGATAAAAACCCTGCAATGTTCTTGCTCAGAGTGATAATTGCTCATTAGAACTCTATTTTGTTATAATTGTACAATTCATTATGCTGAGCACTTCATTAGAAGCATTGTAAAGTTCTGACAACTTAAATACGTTACGTTGAATACCGAAATGAATCTGGTTTAGAGTCTTCCTGCATCTTGAGGGCATTTTTAATTAACATACGGGGGAGGTGCCAGGAAAGTAAGAGTCTCCATATTTTATTCTGGGATCATTCTTGGAGATCTGTTTTATAAAAATGCAACATTATTTTGAAATAGGAAGCTTTCTTGAGAACAAAAAAAAATGGCCCATAAATGTAAAATTGTCACAATGAGGCTACATCTATCTTTACAAATTCAAGTGGCTCAGAATTATCTGAAATTAACACTAAACCAAAGATTTTTATAGTCCTGGTAGAGACTTTTGGGTAAAGAAAGCAGATTGAACACTTTCATTTATTTCCTTTTCCTGCTTGAACGCCTACTGAAATGACAGCTATGAGGTTTCAGAGAGGGTAGAGAGCCAATAAGAACAAAGCGACTGGGAATCTGAACAAGAAAATTCTGGAAGCTAAAAGCAGAATGGGGAATATCTTCATAGGCCCAAGACAGCAGACTTTAAAGTTGGCACAGTAGAACGTGAGAAGCAATCACAATACTTCAGAACACCCCGTCCTTGTCCTGAGGGCTCCAGGTTAAGGCAGGCTGGGGTGTCTCTCTCCTCAAGGTGCTGTCAGGTCCTCAGCTCTCTGGCTGTTTCTGCTCAGCCAAAGCTCTGCCCCTGCACGTCTTGAGATGTGTTTAACCTGGAGAGGTGAAGCAGAGGCTCTCTAGAGGGGTTCTAGAAGGGTCTCTGGACTGGGGCACTCTAGAGAAAGTTGCTCACAAGGACACTGAAGCAGAATAGAAAGTCAAGAGAAATTATGGGGACCAGTGAAGGAAAAGGAGCCCCTTGTTTCAGATTCCAGCTGACACCTCTCACCAGCTGAGAAGCAAGAATTCTACCACAGTTACTGATCCGGACGACCCATGGAGGAGGTTATCCAGCGGTTTGGGGAGGGGGGGCAGCGGGGAATTGGGGATAACAACTCATTGTTTGCCCACTAAATATTGTAACTCATTATGGACAATAAAATTAAAAAAAAAAGAATTCTACCACAGTTAACAAACAGCGCTTGCTGTGAAGGTTGCTGATGTATATAAGGATGATATTTGTATGTTAAAGCAGCAACAAGCCAGGCTTAAGGTTTAAGGTATATGAGATTTTCTGGGCATTTCAAACAGGACTATTTTGTAGAGATATCCTTCCTTACATCCTGGTGATCTTATAGATAGATGTGTTTATCCCCACTGTCCCACTAAAAGCCTATACTTTACTATTGTAACGTCAATGAAGCAGGGCTCTCTTTTGAGAAGTTCACCCCCTCCACTTGGATATGACTTATGACATTATTTGTCACTGTCCTTTGAGAAGCCCACACCCATGCTCTGGGGCATCTCATTCTTTCTGAGTACCCCTCTTTCTCTTAGTCCTCATGTGTAAACCTACATTAAAGTATCTTTATAAAACTCCAAACTCTGCTTCACACTGGAGAGCCATGAAATTTCTTTTGCAAGCAGAGAATGTATGTGTATGTGTAAGTGTCTGTGTATGGACAGAGTGTGTATGGAAGTGTAAGGCTTCTTATCCCTACTAAGAAACTCCAGACACATGCACCACTTTGTGCATCCAGCTTTATGTGAGGACTGGGGAATCGAACTCCAGGCTATTAGGTTTTGCAAGCAAGCACCTTTAACCACTGAAACATCTCTCCAGCCTCAGTCTTAAAAATTTTTCTCTGAGTCAAGACCACATATCTGGGCTGGAGAGATGGCACAGTGGTTAAGGTGCTTTCCTGAAAGGCCTAACAACCTGGTTTTGATTCCCCAGTACCCACGTGAAGGTGGTACATGCATCTGGAGTTCCTTTGCAGTGGCTGGAGGCCCTGGCATATCCATTCTGTCTCTGTCTTTGTCTCTGTCTCTGTCTCTCTGCTTGTAAAAAAAAATCAACACATCCTTCCTTTGCCTGAATTGGAATCTTTAAAAGATCAAGTGAACTCCCAGTTTGCTGTGAATGACTTTGAGGAGCTGTGCCCATGTCTCCTGTTACCCAGTTGCTATCAGATGTCATTACAAACCAGGGGTTTTAGTGAACACTCACATATTTAATGGTAAGACCTTCTCTCCAAGCCCGCTTAGGCTACCAAAATACCACCGAAATGTATGAGATTGAGTGACCCTTCTTTGAGGAATGTGGCCAGCTCAGGAGTAAATACCTGAAAAATTGATCTTTGAGAATCTCCAATAAAACAGCTGTTAGGGTAGTGATTCTCAGAGTGTGATCCTCCAACCCATAGTTACCACATCACCCGAGAACTTGCTAAAAATACAAATTTTTCCACCCTGCTCCTGAACTACTGAATCAGAAACACTGTGAGGAAGGGCGTAGAGTCTGTGTATCATGCCTCAAGTACACACTAGTGTGAGCACCTCTGCTCTTCTGGGCTCAGTTTCCTTTCCTTAGGAATACAGACAGACAATCAAGGTGAGACAATATCACAGGAAGAACAAAATCAAAATGAAATGAAAAGCTAAAATCTTAGAAAGAAAAATGAGACCTTTTGGGGGAAAAATAGACTCCAGACAAAAAGGTAACATGAATACCCTTAGAGAGGCAAAAAAAAAAAAATACTTCATGAAACAAGAGGACACTGTGCTACTTTTTAAAATATATATTTGTTTACAGGGAGATAGACAGACAGACAGACAGACAGACAGACAGACGTCAGATACATGTGCCGTTGTGTGCAACTGGCTTTACATGGGTGCTGGGGACTCAAATCCAGGCTGTCAGGCTTTGCAAGAAAATGCTTTCAACCCCTGAGCCATCTCTCCAGCCCAAGAAGGATACTATTTTTAAGTAATCTTTTAGAAAAAAAAATTAGCTTCTAAAGAAAATAGAAGCAATAAAGAATTCACCAAAACCCAAAAAGTTAGGATATAGGAAGAAAAGAGAAAAATCTCAGGCTTAATATAAAAGAGAGATTATGAACAACTAATCTAAAAGAAAATCACATAATAAGAAATCCAGGTAAAAGCAACAGAGGGATGAAATACTGAATGAACAAGGATGTTTCCCAGAGTTAAAGGCCATGGATTGCCCAATAGCACCAGCCCATGGACAAAAGAAGGTTCATACCGAGACACATGGCTGACAACTCAGAATGAGGGTGTCAATCAGGAAGATGCTGCCCAATTCAGAAAGAAAACTAAACACAGTCTAGGGCTGGCGAAGCCGAATGACTTCAGACTTCTCCGGAACAGCGTTGATTGCCGGCAGACAATGGGACAGGCTTCCAGAGCTGCAAGGAAGCAATTTTCAGGGTAGAATTCTACGTCCTGACGTGCAATTGATCAAATGTGCTGACTGAATGAACACTCAAATGTGAGGATACAGACATTTTCCGGCACAATGAGGTGTCCAAAGCTCTGAGGCCCAGAGGTTAAGTTCTGTAGTAAGAATCACAGGTCACCGTCACTTGCAGAAAACTGCTCCCCAGAGGCGCTGGCCAGAGAAGCATATCACTAGGGACCTCCCTCCATATTTGGTCTCTCTTCCCAGTGTGTCCTCTGAGAGGAGGGCCGGCCCTTTCTAGACACAAGTTTCATGAGCTCTCAGCTCTCCTCACTGTCCAGTTACAGCTTGTGAAGCCAGAATGATACCCAGGGCCTTGCCTCATCTGGCCAGTCACAATCACCGTGTGACTTCACATTGAGGCCACATGGTCATTCATTCCAGGAATCTAGATGAGGGGGCCAAAGGTACTTGGAGGATCTGTCTGAACAAGGGAGACAGGAAGGGAAAGGCTGGTGTACATTAAGCAGAGGATATGTACAAATGTCCCTCTGACACAGGGCAGCAAGGGGCACTCCAGTGCTCAGAGCTCAGGTCTACAATGATGAAAACCTGGGCCTGTATGAGAATCTATTTAGTGGGGAACCAGAATATGAAGTCGTGGGGTCTCCCAATGACCTGCTCTTTTGTTCCTTGCATTGATTGGGGTGTAGCCACAGAAATCTGGGAGTGACATACTCCTGGAATTTCAAAAAACCAGTTTATGGATCAGCTACTAAAGATAACCTTCCTGCCCTGTGAAAGCTTTACTTATTCTGTTGCAAGAAGAAAAGTCATCAACCAGTAAGAGACATGGATATGGACTTCCCTTACTTTCTGTAGCAGATGCCCCAGAGAAATCAACTTACAGGAAGTAAAAGTTGATTTTGGCTCACAGTTTCAGAGGTTTAAGTCCATGGCTGGGGGTTGCATTGGGCCTTTGGTGGCACTCTATGTCACAGTGAGGGGAATATGTCAGAGGAGCACTATTTACCTTGAGTTGGCAGAGAGAGAGAGAGAGAGACAGACAGACAGACAGACAGACAGAGACAGAGAGAGAGAGGGGGCGGGGAAGGGGTTTGCATCTCGATATTCTCTCCAAAGGATCACCTCCAATGACTTAGGTCCCCATCCCCCCTAGGCCCCACCTCTTAAACGTTCCTCCAGCTACTAATAGAACCAGAGAGTTCAGAGGCCAGGCCTTTGGTGGGGAGTCACAACCACACTACAGCACAGGCTATGAGCAATAGATGCTCTACCCCGACCACTAGGTCTATAGACAAGGCAGGGCTCTCCTGATCCTCACTTGGCTTGTCTTGGGCTGGGTCACTCGGGCTCCCTCTGTCCTTGGTCTCAACAAGAGCCAGAGATGAGTGTGTGATCTCCTTGGAGGGAAATCACCCTCTTCTTCCACACCTGGAAGGCATGGAAGAGAACCCGGCAGAGCCAAGCTCCACAAATCCATGTTTCTGAGCTTCCACACCTCCTTCCCGATCATTTTTATTAATGTTTTTATTAATCTAGTCTTTATTTATATTATTATTTTGTTTATTCTGGGATAGGGTCTCGCACTAGCACAAGCTGACTTGGAATTCACTATGAAGTCTCAGGGTGGCCTCAAACTCATGGAGATCCTCCTACCTCTGCCTCCCAGGTGCTGGGATTAAAGGTGTGCATCACTACACTCAGATCCAGTCTTTCTTCTTAAAAAAGCTGGTTTGAGGAATTGAAGACATCAGGAATCTCCACACACCAAACATCCAGAACAAAAGCACCGCCCATTCCTTTGGAATGTCTTTTCATCATTTTCCCTGAGTCCTGGGGAAACTTCTGCCCACACCTCAGGTTGCCCAGCAGGCCATATCTCTGCTTGCTTAAGCTGGACCTCTGTTCAGAATTTCTTGCCTAGAAACCGAGTTAGGTTCCAAGTGGGAACTTTTTAGCGTCCCAAAGGCGTGCCTCCTCCACAATCCCGTGAACTCTTGGGCGTCTGAGCAAAACTTTTGTTAAGGAGGCTTCATTGTGTCTAGGCTCTAGAATTTCCATAAGAGGTGACATAGGGGATGGGTCCAACCTCTACTGCATTGGAAAATAAGCCCCCCAAACAAGAACAAAACCAGCTTGGGTTTGATATCTCTTAAAAGAAGGATGGAAGGTTTGAAGGTGATCTTATACACTCTAAACTGAAGGCTAAAAGAATATTATTGCTCCAATCAATTTTTTTAATATGGGGAGTGGTTGAAGGACTGGTAAAGATTGTCCAGAATCCAGGGGTATCGGGGGTCATATAGACCCCTAGAAGGCTGTGTGAAAGTGTCTTCTCATAGATGAATCACTCCAGCTATTACCCCCTGAGTCTCTCCACAATTTTTCCATTAGCAGCTGTTCCTACAAACCCTTCAGAAACAAGGAATTGGCCTAAAATTCTCTTACCTTTTCCACAGGACCTGAATTGCAAAATCAACTCTTTTTTTCATTCCTGTTTATTTATAGTTTATTTCTTAAATTTTTACTGATTCTACCAAACCTTCACTTTCCTCCTGTAAGACCATTTTATGAATCAAACAAATGTGTCAAGAGGAAGTTAGATGACGAGCAAAGAAAGACCCAAGCAACTCAGTAGTTTTGTGATACTGTCATTATAAAGCTCATTGCACACGAGATAAAGGCACTCGCTACAAGTGTACAGGAGGGAATCCAGAAATGCCAGTGGATATCAGAAATCCTGGGATTTCTTTTAGGCATTGATTGCGAGGGATCATGTTTCTACAAACCTGAGAAGCAATTGGACAAGAACGACCTTGTACTGGTCTCTTAGGGGTTGTTTCATGATTGGCTAAGAGTCCTCTCTGGATCACAGCAATCTTGCGCAGGCCTGCAGGTCCACGAAGGGTGGGGTTACTGAGGGCCACTCTCAAGGACAGGGAACTTTGCTTGATTAGCAATGACTATCACTGGTTTTCAAGAAACCAACTAGGAGTACTTAGAGATATCACCACTGTCCCATCAAAATCCCATTTAACTTTGTAAACTAAATTGATAACTTTGATTACATTATCAGTTTGAAATTTTCTAGCCGGGCATTTTGGCACATACGTACAATCAGGGCACATGGGAGGTGGGTGCGGGAAGATCATGAATTCCTGGCTAACCTGGGCTACATAGTGAATTTCAGACCAGTCTGGGTTTTAATAAGAATAGAAAGAATTTTCTAGTAGATAAAGTGAACCAAGATGGACTGGTCACTCCCATGACTCATTTCTATGCAGAGGTGATCTGAGGACAAGGGAGAGGGCTGTTAGGCAGGAACATGGTGGAGGTTAACTGAAGGACTGGGTAATGGTTGGCATTGAGAACTTGAAGATTCCTGGTGTTCTCAATGGACATGGACTTTGAGATTCCAAAGGTGCTTTTGCAGGCCCCCAAAACATCCCTGGCAGATCTTTATTTTTGCTTCAAGTTTCTTTGGGCTTACAGATCACACATCTAGGAACTGCGTGTTGAAGCAACCCCCTAATTCATTCATCTCAGTTTCCCTGGGAGAGTGTTCTTGACTCTTGTTGTACATGAAAATGGCTTTCATGTAGCTCCCTGGGAAGTACCTCTCTCCCTGTTGTTCAAGAAAGACAGAAGATGCTTCTAGACATAAGAGCCAACATTCCAGAGCTGCAAGCTCAGCCACAGATGAGGACTCTCCACTCGAGGGAGGAGGAGGACCGATGGCTGCCCATCCACTCCAGACCCCAGAGGACTGCACAGTTAGATGCCTCATCTGGATCGCTGTGGTGTTGACACAGGCTCGTAAGCTGAGACCTTCACACATGGAGGAGAAGAAGTTCAGAGGATCGAAAACACAGAGGTGTTTCTTAGGTCCCAGCTGCCTGAGTGAATTAGCATCAAACCCTTGCCTGGGAATAGGGTTGTGGGAGTTGATTTTCCTGGCCGCACACAATGACCGCAGTCAGGATGGATATGGTCTGGTTTTCATCTGGAGGACGTTTACATTTGATCCCACCCGCCTGTCTACTGGGCTTGATCACACTGAGGCCCATATGTTTGTAAAAATGCCTCCACTGTTCTTCCCACCTCCCCCCGAGACTGCTATAAAATTTCCTTCCTTTAACCCCTCTTCTTCTCTATGCAAAGCCCTGTTCTTGAATTCCAATTTGTATCCATGGGTTTAGAGGGAAAAGCTGAGTGCGGAAAAATTCACGCTCAAAAGTAAAAACTGCACTTGGGACAGTTCTAGCACTTTCTACGGATTTAAAGTATTACAGTTAGGCAGTTTGAGGGTATACAAGTTAACAAACTTTTCTTATTGATAGCTTTCATAATTATAGACCATAAACCATTATGATTTCCTCCTCACCCCCCCACTTCTCTTCCCCCTCTCAGTGAGTCTCTGTTTATTTCAGTGTCATCATCTTTTCCTCCCATTATGTGTAGGTATTATCAGGCACTGTGAAGTCATGAATATCAAGGCCATTTTGTGTCTGGAAGTTTGCGTTGTAAGCAGTCCTCCTCTTCTTTTGGCTCCTACAGTCTTTCCACCACCTCTTCCTCAATAGACCCTGAGCCTCAGGAAGTGTGACAGAGATGTCCCAGTGCTGAACACTCCACTGTCACGTCTTCTTAGCACTATGGTGTCTTTTAAGTTATCCCAGTGGTCACCACCATCTGAAAAAGAGAAGTTTCTCTAGACAAGAGTGAGAGGAGCATTATTCTTTGGGTATGTGCATTAAAAAAAGTGCTTGTAAGGCAGTTTGGTTGGCATAATATATGCATTTGGCCAGACACCAGCGGGTGTTACTCCCCTAGGGCTCATGACCTCCCCACCATAGGGTTTTGACTAGGTCTTCAGTACCAGGCATGCAAAAGTTAACTTCTTGAATGGCAGAAATGTGACCAAGGGCAAGTGTGTGCCCAGTGAGAGGTGTTTCCAAGCCCTATACTCCTTATCCTGTGCCCATTTTATGGTAGCAGTGAGTACCTGAGAACAGCAGGGGCATTATTCATTCCCAAATATCCCCTCCAAGTTGTCGATAAAACCAATGGTCTTGGTACTATCCCTGTGGGCCAAGTGGAGACTGGTGTTCTCAACCCAGACACGATGGTGACTTTTGCTCCAGTTCATGTCACAATTGAAGTCAAGTCTGTGGGACGGCACCTTGAGGCTCTAAGTGAAGCTCTTATCAAGATCATGTAGGCTTCAATGTCCAACCTATGTCTGTCAAAGATGTTCTCTGTGGCAAGGTGGCTGGTGACAGCAAAAATGACCCACCAACTGCAAGGAGCAGGCTTCAAGGCGCAGGTTAAATTAGTGCTGGCCACACCCCTGAAATGGATTGCACATGACTTTCGTAGCTTGCAAAGTTGCTGAAATGAAAGAAAACATTCATCTTCATTCTGGTAAGAAGCTGGAAGAAGCCCTAAGTTCTTGCAATGTGGGGATGCTGGTTACTATGGTTACGGTGATTCTAGGCAAGCCCGTGTATGGGGAGAACTCCTCTGACTAGCCTCCTCTGGGTAAGCATAGTTAAGTTTAAGAAGAAGTTGTCCTGAAGATGAAAGACTTCTGTGAACCAAGTGTTTTCTCCTGGCGCTGCACATTGTCTTAATAGGTCATTTTGCTGTTCATGATATGAAGCAGATGGCTGCTGTGGTGTCCTCAAAACCGTGGTCACGTGAGCAAGCAAGGCAGGACAGAATCCATCAGAGGGGACAGTATGCACGGATGCTCAAGTATGAGCCTACTTGGACACCTGAGGGAGGAAGGGCGGAAAGGAAGAAAGGGAGGGAGGAAGGGAGGGAGGGGGGAGGAAAAGGAGTCATTGTGAATAAGAGCTGAGTCAAGCATGTAGCCAGATATCATGGGGGGGGTGGAGGGTTTTGGAAGAATCTGGAAGGACACAGGTTTTTACTCTGAGCTTAATGGGGAATGCACGCAAAGGTATTCAATTCACAGCCCGTGGACTGTGAGCATAGACATGTTTAGTTTGAATGACAGTGCGACACAATGTCATCTACAAAGTTCATACTTAAGAAGTATGCAAATGAGCTATATACAAAAAGAATCTCAAGCAGCTCATGATGCTTTAAGTATGCTTGTGATTTTGTTTTTGGCTACACTGATAGCTGTCCTATAAGAAGAGAAAGAGGGATCCAAGCAGGGTTGGACATATCTGCTAGAGAATTATGATATAGGAATGACACACTTTAGAACGTCCTCTAGTGATAGCTATGCTGATTACATGATTCGCTCACCAAGCAATGTGCATGTGTGTAGCATATATTGTAACAGCATGTTGCAGTCAGCTTTCTTATTGCTGTGCAGAAAGAACCCAAACAAAAGCGGCTTGTGGAGGAATGGGTTTATTTGGCTTACGGACTCGAGGGGAGACTCCATCCTGGCAGGGAAAACGATGGCATGAGCAGAGGGCTGGACATCACCTCTGCCACAGCACTGGAAACAGCAGCTGGAAGGTGTGCCAACTACTGGCAAGGGGAAGCTGGCTTATAACCCCATAAGTCCACCCCAACAACACAGCTTCATCGAGGTTGTAAAACCCAAACTGCCATCAGCTGAGGATCGATCTATCAGAACACATTCATTTGTTTGTGGGGGACACCTGGATCAAACCATGACACAGCATATCAACCCCATTGATATATTTTTTTGTCAACAAGACATTTTTATAACGCATTCTCTTTGCGCTGTGTTGAAAGTAGACAATAGGACATTGGGTGAATGAATACTGGAGAGCCAAGTGATCCAGACAAGAGGTGATTGGGGCTTGTTGTAGTCAGCTTTCTAGTTGCTGCGCAGAAAGAACCCAAGCAAAGCAGCTCGTGCAGGAATGGGTTTATTAGGCTTACAGACTCGAGGAGAGACTCCATCCTGACAGGGAAAACGATGGCATGAGCAGAGGGGTGGACATCACCTCTGCCACAGCACTGCAAACAGCGGCAGGAAGGAGTGCCAAATACTGGCAAGGGGAAGCTGGCTTATAACCCCCATAAGCCCACCCCAAAAACACAGATCTAGTGAGGTTGTAAATTCCAAACTGCTATCAGCTGAGGGTTGATCATTCAGAACACATTCATTTGTTTGTGGGGAACACCTGGAGCAAACCATGACAGGCCTCTGGTCCTAAGAGCAGGAACAAGTGATCAGTTCCAGTTAGACTTTGAAGACTGAGATCACAGGATGTGCTGGTGGACTGGATATGGTACATGGAGGGAGGGGAGGATGGAAGCCAAGTATCATTCCAAGGATATTGTCCCGAAACTGAAGAGACAGTTGACATTTACTAAGATGGGAACCTGTGCAAGAAGCTGTGGAATACGCATACGAAAATCAGGATACTTCAGACCTGAGGAAAGAGCTTGAGGCAGACATGAAAGCTGGTCTGCAGTTTGGGCGAGTTGTGGCTAATTACAAAGGTGAGTGTAAAGTGTAAATGGCATTTAATGTCACAAGAGCAGACAAATTAACTGAGTTTTGAGGGTAGAGAAAGAAGTTCCAGCACTAAGCTATGAAGTGTTATTGCTTAGAAAATGAGGAAACATCAAGAAAAGAGGTAAAGATGGAATAAAAACCTGGAAAAATTTATTATGGAAGACAAGTGCTGTCGTTTGACTGTGTTCCCCAGAAGTTTACGGGTTGGAAACTTCACCCTCAAATCCATATGTCAATAGTACGTGGAGGTGGGTAACTTGAGAGGTAATTAAATGATGTCATAAGGATGGACTCTTAAGATGGCATTACTATCTTTAGAAGAAGGAGGAGGAGAGGGAGGAGGAAGAGAGGAGGAAGAAGAAGATAATGACAAAGAAAAAGAAGAAGAAAAAGGAGACCCTGGGCTGGAGAGATGGCTCAGCGGTTAAGGCACTTGCCTCTAGTGCCCAAGGCCCCGGGTTCAATTCTCCAGTACCACATATGCCAGACGCACAAGGTGGTGGCCCTGGTGTGCTCTCTCTCTCTCTCTCTCTCTCTCTCTCTCTCTCTCTCTCTCTCTCTCTCTCTCTTCTCTCTCTCTCTCTGCTTGAAAATGAATAAAATATTTTTTTAAAAAGAAGAAGAAAAAGGAGACCCTAGCATGTGACTCTACCTTGTCATAAAAGATCTTCCCACACGTTAAGCAGGTACCAGACCCATGCTATTGGGTTTCTAGGCTCCAGACTCATGAACTAAACAAACCTATATTCTTTATAAAAATGCCACTCTGTGGCATTCAATTATGGCAACAGAAAATGGACCAGGGCATGAAGCAAAAAGGGGACAATCGGTCCTACTGAATATTACGGATGGGTTTTGATGATGAAACCTAACAAATTTCCAAACTGCCAATAGTTTTAGCCCAAGCTGTTCAGACAAAGAGATGAAGAGGGGAGATTGATTTGGGCAGGTGGGTTGGCTCCAACAGGCACTGACATGTCCTTTCATCACCACTGGATAAGCTTCAAACCTCTCCTACTTGCTCTGGAGAATGTTGTATTTGCTTTCTCCTTGCTGGGCCAAAACATGTGACCAAAAGCAGCCGATTAAAGGAAAGGATTTATTTCGACTTACGCCCTCAAAAGGAAGCTTCATGATGGTAGGGAAAGGCTGGCACGAGCAGAGACTAGAAATCTCTTCTTACTACATCAGTTGGCCAAAAGTAGCAAGAATGAGCTGAGCTCTGGCAAAGAGGAACCTGAGATGCAACACCCCTAAAGTCTGCCCTCAGCAACACACCTCATCCAGCAAGGCTCCACCTCTCAAATTGACATCCATGATCCTCCTGCCTCTGCTGGGATGGAGCATTCAAAACACATGAGTCTATAGGAGACACCCGATTCCAACCACCACAGAGGTAGAGAGGAACGAGGAGTCCACCAGCAATTTAGAATCATAGGAACTGAGTGAAAGGAGAAAATTGATCACATCACGTTTCCTGTTCTCTTTGGTGTAGGACAGGCTGGGCATCCTGAACAGTTTAAAAAAGATCTCCTATCATAATGGTGGAGACATGTCATTAGATTTTTGTCCAAACTCATGGAATGTAGAACACCAAGAATGGGCCCTAGTGTAAGTTGTGAACTTCAGATGATGTGTCATTGTCGTGTGCTGCAATGACAGAGAATGATAGGGCTGTGGGTGAAGAGGCTGTAGAGACTAAATATCTCCTGTTCAGCTTTTCTATGAATCAAAAACTACGCTAAAAATTAGAGTCTATTTACAAAGCATGTTCCAGTGGTTACACAGATTTTTTTTTATTTTTATTGCAGAGAGAGAGAAAGAGAGAGAGAGAGAGAGAGAGAGAGAGAGAGAAAGAAAGAACCAGGGCCACCACCTTGTGGGTCTGGCTTATGTGGGTCCTGGGGAATTGAACCTGGGGCCTTAGGCACTAGAGGCAAGTGCCTTAACTGCAGAGCCATCTCTCTAGCTCGGTTACACAGATTTTTAAAAAGAATTTTTCAATTTGTGTTCTGTCCTCGTGTGTATTTATATGTATACATATACATATACATATGTATTCATACATATGTATGAATGTAAGTATCTTGTTTTTCTCTTTCTTTGTCTCCTTTAGGAGGAAATTTTCAGAAAGAGGATATAGTTTTCAAAAATCATTAGAAAATTATTTTAATTCCTAATGAATAACTTTAAATTATTCAATTTTGAGCACCTGAGCACCCAGACGATCCTCCAGATGTTAAATTCAGTATAATACCAGAGTTTAGGGGCCGGGGGGGGGGGGTGTGATTCAGTTGGGAAAATGCTAACCTAGCATACAGCTACATAGTGAGTTCAAGACCAGCCTGATCCATACGAGACCTTGTCTCAAACACAACATAAACAAAAACAAAGAAAAATACAAGGCTTCATCTGAACTAGTCCACCACCTCTACCAGCTTTCTCTTCCCTGTTCTTACATATGGACACAAAGCCTTGCTGGTGTCCTCAGGAGGTCTTCCAAACCCTCCCAAACCAGAGCCCTTTAAAGCCCCCAGCGTACAGAAAGAACTAATTATTCTGCTCCTCCTGTGTTTGGGACCCTTAAGCTGCAGATCCAGCCCTTCTGTTGACAGAGAAAGAAGCCACCGAAGCTTGGAGAACTGCATGACTTGCCCTCTGCCACACAGCTATTTTAGGAAAAACCAGTTCTCCACATTCCAAGAAATTTACTTTTGTTACTGTGTTCCTCAAGTAAGAGCGGGACTGTTCATTTTGTAGAAGTGATGAATTCATGAAGAGGAGGAAGTCCAAGTAACCACCATCAAGGGATGAGAAATGCCATGTAAATCCAGGGCATTTCATGGGACTGAAGTCACTTGAAGTTCTACTTTCTGACAGCTAAGAGAACTGAAGAACGTTTTAGACTTTTAAGAAAACATGAATCCAATTCCATCTGGATGCAGAATTAGGAACTGTAAGCGGAGACCCAGGGGAGGCCCGGTGCCTGCTTTCGGATAATCTTGCTTTGACAAGGTTGGGCCATCAGTTGGAAATATAGAATGTGCTTCTGCATTTAGAATTCCTTGGTTATTTTTTCTAAAACATGTTGAATTTGTGGTGGGGCATAAATATTTGGACCTTATAACTCACATTGCTTAGGATTTGTGTAGTGTCATAGGTACTCAAGTTTTTGTTGAATGAATGATATTGATTTGTGCTGATATATTAGACTAAAATTAACTAACATATTTATCTCCATTTATTTCATTTCTTAAAAAAATTCAGTAGAGAACAATATGGCAGTCACTTTTTCCAATAACAGTTCAAATGAAAATGACTTGAGATTTTTAGTTCACAAACTCAGTAAGAATCAAATGTAGGAAGTGCAGAATGTTTGGATCGATTTCTCGATCAAGCCTCGACATCATTATACTATATTCTTGTGTGTATTAGTTACTTTCATGCCACTGTGGTCAAGTGACCTGACATGGACCACTTGGTTGAGGAAAGATTTATTTTGGCTCACGGTTTCAGAGGATTCAGTCCTCTGTGGCAGGGAAGACATGGTAGAGTGGAGCAGTTCACATCATGGCAGGCCATAAAACAGGAAGAGATCAGAAATAATATATTCCCAAGGATTCTTTCAGTTAGCCTCTGACTCCTAAAGGCCCCAGAAATGCCTCAACCAGTGCTACCAGGTGGAAACCAAGTGTTCAAAACATGAGCTCATGACTACCCACCAGGAGATGTATCACCTCTACCACATTCACTGGGGTTCCAGGGGATCTACAGAGGGAGTGGTGACCTGAGTATTGCTCCCAATGCTACCCGAAACCACCTCCAAGGAGGGAAGTAGCCACAATCTGGAGAACTGAAAGACATCATGACAGAAATACAGAGTCTACAGAGAACTCAACACTTAAAACAAACTGCTAACACCCCTGCCAGGGTTCAGGGACGATGACTGTAAGATCACAGAGTGGGCAGAACTATCCTGAGGTATAGAACCCCCCCATCCTGCCTGACAGTCCTAATTACCCCTCAGCAAACACCGTACTGAAGAAGGCCCTCAGGGAAATGGAGACCAGGGCTAAAGGGATACAAGACTATGTAAAATATATACATTTATATAAGTGAGAAAAAAAAGCATAACAAATTAAAAAAAACCGGAGCTAGTGAGGAAGAAACATTTCAGACTCAAACCATAACAGTGATTAAATCTTATTAGGATGCCACACCCTAACAGGAACACGTTTCACTGGGCTGAAAGTGGGTAGGTTTAAAGTCTAAAAGCCATAACTATGTCTTGAAAGGAACTCTGAATGCTTAGCTAAAGGAATAGAAGGAACCCCCCAAAGTGACACTGAGTGATGAGATAGGACTCTGAATATCATCAACATTTTACGACCTTGAAGCAATACCATATTGGACTCTTTGGAGACACTCAAGAGGGGAGTTCCCCAACACAGACCCCCCCCCTGCTTCCATCAACCACATGGGATGTGGGGTACACGTGAAAATGCTCTCCCAACCACTGTCCTCTATAAACAAGGGGCAAAATGATCTTTATCATCAATTTTTTCCTCAACCATTGTATCATCAGAAATGTTTGGTTACACTATCAATGGGTTTTTTTTCATGACTTCAAATCAATAAGAATTTTGATGACAGTAAGCACAATCAATCAATAATCAATCGATCAATAAATAATATTTCTTACTTTGGACCATGGCTTAGCAATTTGGAGTAGCTTTTTCTTCTTACATATGGGATTTTAACCATTTATATTTTTTTTATATATTTATTTTTTATATTTACCAAACCACATTTTATTCAACATGTATATTTATACTGATTTTTTTTTAAAAAACCACATGTGAATTCCTCTTATATGCTAGGATACTCGTGCTATAAAAGTAAGATTATTATTAGACAGTTTGCTTTTGTGTATCTTGGATTCTTACTTTCTACAGACCTTACTTTTGTTTCATATTGAGCTACAGAGTCAGAAAACGATACTCCTGTTTATTTTCTTTTTTTTTAAACATTTGGGTTTTTAAAAAAATATTTTATTTATTCATTTTTCAGGCAGAGATACAGAGAGAGAGAGAGAGAAAGAGAGAGAGAGAACCAAAGCCACCACCTTGTGGGTCTGGCTTATGTGGGTCCTGGGGAATTGAACCCCGGGGCCTTAGGCACTGGAGGCCAGTGCCTTAACTGCTGAGCCATCTCTCCAACCCACTTCTGTTTCTTTTTTAAGGTTTTAAATTTGTGTGTGTGTGTGAGAGAGAGAGAGAGAGAGAGAGAGAGAGAGGGAGAGAGAGAGAGAGAGAGAGAGAGAGAGAGAGAGAGAGAATATAGATGGTATGCCAGGGTCTCTTGTCACTGCAAACAAGTTCTATACACTTTGTGCCTCCAAATTTATGTGGGTTCTAGCAAATGGAACCCTGGGATGGCAGGCTTTACAAGCAAGTGCCTTTAACCAGTGAGCCATCTCCCCAGCCCAATACTCCTGTTTCTGTTATGAAATTCACCCTTGGAGATTTGGGAACTCCTGGTTCCCACAGCATCACAAAGACACGGGGGAGGAATCTGAGCCCAGTTACAAGTTCTTCCACGACACTGAGCTATTGTGTCTAGACTGAGGACAGGTAAGCTACTCAAGGAGATGACGCACTGGAACAGATGGCCTATACTGCATGGCAGTCCTGGTTCCTGGGTGGTGATGGTCTCCAGGCCACTGAACTGGGCCTGACTCTTTTAAAAAAGTATTTTATTCATTCATTTATTTGACAAAGAGAGAGAAAAAAAGAATGGCATGCTAGGACCTCCTGCCGCTGCAAATGAACTCCAGACACACTGTCACTTAGTGCCTCTGGCTTTACGTGGGTACTGGGGAATTGAACCCAAGCCATCAGGCTTTGTAAGCAAGCACCTTCAACTGCTGAGCCATCTCTCCAGCCCATGTGAGCAATTCTTCAACCTTGCCCAGGTTCAGAAAGACTGGCTACTGTGCAGGCCTGATGGGAACAGTGGCTCAGGAACTGGGTCTCCTTCATCCATAGTGACAGAGATTCTTCCTCATTCCTGTGCTTTCTGCCCCACCACCTCCGATCAGCCTTGTTCATTCACTCCCTCCTGGCCTTTGCCTAACATGCTTTCCCAGACTCATCACCGTAACTTCCTGGAGAGGCAAAGTCAGGGAGTGACCTTCAGCTTTCACTCATGCAAGTGAGAGCACTTTACTAATGATAAAATCCTGCCTCTCGGCTGCTCTGTCACTACCTAATATTCTCAGCTCTGAAAGCGAATATATTGTGAAGACATCATAAATTTTCAAAAATATTTTAGGGAAAAAGTAATAAATGTACTCTTGGATTTATAAGGCACTGAACTTTAGAAATGCTATAATGTCTTTTTAAAAAAAAACAAAAAGGGTGTGTTTTTGGATTGGAGAAGTGCTGAGTTATGGCTTAATATTCCCTCCATCACCTGTCTGGAGAGAAGAAGCTGCAGAAAGCTTTGTGCGTTAGTCGGCTTTCTGTTACTGTGACTAAAAGCCCGAGGTAACCTACAATGAGAGGTTCGTTTGGCCGATAGTTTCAGTGGTGTCCTTCATGATCAATGGTCTCCATTGCTTTGGGGCCTGTGGTGAGGCACAGGAT
>PVHP010015783.1:0-36801 GCA_004024765.1 Zapus hudsonius | reverse complement strand
CCCTTTCCTTCTCTTCCCTTCCCTAGCCTCCCCTCCTCTCCCCTTCACTTCCCTTCCCCTCTTTCCTTTGTGGTCCATTCAAAGAATGGGAAATTTGAACTCTATTACAGGTCACTCTTGTCCTGGTGTTCCTGGAAGTCTACATTTCCCTGTCACTGTTTGGAAACACTTGTTTACCTGCCTGTGCAAAATCTCAATCTCCTGGGAGGTTTCAGGTAACCACAAGGCTTGCCTTCTCTCTGTGTTGTCTTAGCTGGGTGCTTCAACCCTTAGCTTTTAGAAGATTAAAAAAGTCAAAATAATCCTTTACAATGTTGTGTTACTTTTATAACTCAACTTTTATAACTGTTTTAAATGAAAACAGAGGAAAGAGAATCATATTTAAAGAGTGAAGACACAAGCAAGAATATGTGCCTTCAATATCCCTTAGAAGATATGTGTATGACACTTGTTTGATGTATTTCAAAGAACCTTTTCTCTCAAACAAATTAGGAAGGGGACTCAAAATATCTAGAAATTGGATTTTCTTTGCCTTTTGAAGAATAACATCAAAATTTAAAACTATAAATATAAAATGGAAGTTTAGGAATCCAACCTTTTCCCCCCTAATACCCGTAAAACTGCTCTTGTTTCTGACTTCCTTCTCAAAGGTGTTGTCACCCTATGATTGTGGGTGAAGTGTCATAGCAGGCTGTGTTGCAATGTCACAGAGGGGTTCAGTGCATGGATCTTGAGTTAGCTAGCTGGGAATGCAGTACAAGAGTGGGCCTTCTGTGTCCTCCCCATCAGAAGGATGGAAGATACTGTTCACATGGCCTGTCCTGTGTTTGTGTTAAATTCATAGCACAACCTGGAGAGTGAACTCATTTCTAAGTTTCTCCTTTCCTTTCTTCCTTTAATTCCTCCTAAGATTCCTCCCATTCTTCTTGCAGGGATCCAGAAGTTCCTTGGCCCAGCATTATGAACTGATTTTCAAGCTATGTTATCAACCATAGACATCATTGTGGTAATTATGACCAAATTTCTCCTTTCTCCTGTACAAACTTTTCTCCCCTCATTGTGCCTTCATTTCAGAGATATTTGAGTCATTTGATCATGTCCTCATTTCTCTTTGTCGATGTTGGAACTTTGGGGCAGTGGGATTCTGTGTGTTGCTTCTATTGTCCATTGGATTCCTGTCCTCCCGCTCCATCGTTGGGGAGAGAATGCCTTCTTAGATGGAGGAAGTGTCCTCTGGAGTCATAGACCTCTGTCAACCCATCTATTCTCATATCCCCCCTTAAAAGTCCCTAGCCCTTCACAACCACTGTGCTCCTGACCAAAATCCCTCCTCAGAGGCTTTGTCTGCTTTGAGGTTAGGGCCGCTTCACAACTGGCTGAGTCTAGGAATTGGTGTGGAGGGTTGAGGACTTCTAATCCAGGGGCAGGGCAGAAAAATAAAAGCTTTTTCACAATTCTAAGATTCCATCAGATTGTTCACATGTTGACAACATGTGCTTGTAATATTCCTTGTGCACATGTGTGTCCATGCACTCTCTCTGTCTCTCTGGCTCACTGGCTCTCTCTCTCGCTCTCTCTCTCTCCCACCCAGCTCATTCTTAACTTGAACCAACACAAAGTCATTCATTTTGCTTTCTTACATTGAGAGATGTCAGCCTCCAGAAAAGGGCAAGTGATGTTCTTGCAATTATAATGGAAAGAAGCTTGCCTACGGATCTTCTCGTGGACTTCCTAATGTGCCCGTCCTTAACCTCAGCTTCATGAGTTTAGCTAGAGGACATCAGGGAGGCTCTTAGGCATAATAAAAGTGGAACTTTTGGTGTCTCTATGATCACACTGTTATTGTCTATTAGGGAAAAGATTTAATATTTGCTTGGGAGAGGTTCATGCATGAAATCTGACTACGTTGGACCTGCACTCTCTCTTGGCAGCATGGGGTAGTATGCCGCAGCTGTTACTACCTTAGATATAGGATGTTTTCAAAATTTGCTACTATTTTCTATTATATGACAACAGCCTGTATTACTTGCTGACAATTCCTAAGCCTTCCATAAGCTTTAAAGTTTAAAAGACGTAGGGTTATGGTATGTGTTAATCTTCTCAACTTTTGTTTCGCATTCGCATTCTAACTTTTAGTCCTTTTGCTGACTGCATCAATCAGCTTGGATGTTGACTTCTAGGAATATTAAATGTTGATACCAAGTTGATCTTGCCTTTCACATTCCTGCTTGCAGTAGGCAGATCACAGACTAATGAGATCCCATCAGGAGCCTAGCAAAGAGTCTAACTTTTCAAATGATGCTATGTACCTTTCTTGCTGCTGATGTATTTCACTCTGTTTAGTTCTTTTGCTCTGGTCATAGGACCCTGTGTTTTAGTGGTATGACTGTGGCAGTGTCCTGAGCCTGGATTCCCTGACACTGTGTTATCTGCTTAAGAGTTCTGCCATTTGCCCTGGCCACTATCACTCAGGAATGCTTAAATATCGGCTTAGCATGGAGTTAGCAGCTCTTCTCCTCTGCCTTTGAAAAATCGTCCTGTCCTATCCTTAAAGCGCAAAGACGCTTTCTTTCATCTGCCTTAGTCCTTATGGGATAGAATTTAAGTATCCTTCAGTATGCCTCAGCAGCTTTGTTATTCCCAATTATAATCTCGTAAGTGCAACACACACAGGTATGGACACAGTCACAGAAATGAGTGTTCATGACAAGCTAGGCATTTGAAAGAAAAGACTAGCCCATGAACAATCAATATGCTGACCCAAAAATAACTTTTCAAGATGGTTTCTTGGTATTCAGTTCAAGCATAGTGGAGGTTTCCCTGCGGTGTAGAGGATGGGTAGAAGGAAACTTGCACACTGAATAACGCCCTGCCCCAAAGATTTGAGAGCACACTAATACCATCCTCTGATGTACTGTTTGGGCATTCTAAAGACAATAAAGATGAAGGACACTGAGATTGTCACCAAATGATTAGCTGATATAGGTATTCTTTGTGTTTGAGATGGTCAATGATCACAGGTGGTCACCTCTGCCTTTTCCATGTTGGAAAAATGACCAAGGTATAAGAAATGGGCAATCCTAGTCACTCATTTTAAATGATGAGTGTGGAGTCCAACCTGGGTTGATAGCAGGTTCTTCTAAACACTTAAGCAACTTACTTATTCCTACTGAACACAAGTTGCATCTATTTCATCTAATTAGGATTATTGTAAGGATTCAAAGATTGCATTTGTTAAATTACTAGTTGTGTCTTCCTATTTATGTTGAGGTTTAAAGAAATGTTTAAAATCAGTTTATGCTCAACATGTTCTCATGGAGAAAGCCCAGTTCTTGGTTTGTTTTTGTTAATATTCAACTTTTAATGTAAGAGCAAATTAAGTCTTTTTTTGTAATGTGCTAGATATGGTAACAGCACTTGTGAGATAAATGATCAATATTTAAGAATTATAATAAAGAACAGAATATATTACAGATCATGTAAAATATCATGTATTATTTTAATAGCTTTTTAATATTGTTCATAATGAGTTACGTTATTTAATGGGCAAATGATGAGTTGTTATCTCCAGTTCCCCAATACCTCTCTTCCCCATCCCCGATCAGCTGGATATCCTCCTCCATGGGCCGTCTGGATCAGTCCTTGGGGCAGTGGATCATGGATAGCCTAGTAGTCAACCCGGTTCTCCTGGCCCTAGTATGTTGTTACTCAGAGGCATCATGCCTCTGGATATTCTCCCCCACCACGGTTTCACAATCTTTTCGCCCCCCTCTTCCGCTCAGTTCCCTGAGTCTTGGTGAGTGAGTATTAGGTTGCTTTAATGTTGAGAACTTAGGGGTCTTTGTGTTGAATATCATTGGTTTTAATAGCTTTTTATTTCATCTATAGAAATGCATTATGAGGGAGGCCAAATTTTTGCATCTAGTTAATAGATAAGTAAACATGATTAGTGGGTTAAGTAGCTTTTCAATTATATTTCAAATAAATGACATGTAGACACTCAAGTTCAAGAGTGCCAAACTGTAGATTCCAAGCTCCCAAACACTCAAGATTCCCACTGCTTTTTAAAAAAGTCCATGATAGATAAATAAAAGTTAATATAAGTTATACTAATAGCTCCTCAAATAAGTATTCTAAACACAATAAAACCACAAACACACACACAAAACCTTTTGATTTTTTATTTATATTTCTTAGCTCAAGAATTACACACTAGCCAACATTATTATATATTTACATGCTGAAACCGGTTGTAATAAGTTAAAATTCAAGAAAATAATTCTTATGTGCTATTCATTTATAATCCTCATATTTTACTACCTCATGTATCCCAGAGATTTTTAGAAAGACATGAAAGTAGATGCAGTGATACCCACTTGTGTTTTGCATCTTGTAGTCGTTGGAAAGTGTGCATGATATGAGTGGTAAGAAAGGCTACAAGGTAATTAGTAAGGCCGATAATCACTACATTGTGAAGAAACTAGAGCATTACTCTTTAGAAAAGGACAGCTCAGAACTGTGCAGGAACAATTTTCAAAACAGAACTATTTAAACACCCATGCAATAAAAAATTTAGTGGCATGGAATTTGAAGTAGAGGCAACTTTGTTTGAGTTAAATATTTTTTTTTTTTGTAAATGACTGTAGTTGACTTTGTTGAACCCAAAAGAAAAAACAAAACCCACAAAACCAAAAACTGAATACAAGCTGCTGGAACTATTGATTTGTTTCACATGGTACAAGGACAAGGATGTGGCCTCCACTGAAGGATGTGTGACCAGGAGTGACATTTTGCTCTGGAACTCAACACAAAGTTACATTTCTTTTTCTTTTTTCTTTTTTAACATTTTGGATATTTATGACAAAAATAATCATTAAAGTAAATAAAAAATGATGTTATAATTTTCAACATATCTATTGAAATGTAGTTTCCCCAAAACTAAAGCTATTTAAGAGCTTTTTTCCCCCCAAATTAAAAAAAATGTTTAGGGCAATTTCTTAATTTGCTCTGTGTTGACTCCTTACTTTTAATTTTTTTATGTTTTAATCACCTTTCTAGTGCATTTGTAAAATGTATGTTTTTTAAACTTTGGTGTGAAGCAGTGTCTTTTTTTATCCATTTCCTCTTTTTTCTTTCCTTTTAAAAATAATTCTGGAGTCTTTGGTTGAAAGAAACAATAGTATCTAAAGACAAAATGCTACTATATATGAAAATCTCAGCATGCACTGTATATAAGAAATTTCTGGAGCTGGTATGACTAAATATTTTTGAGTGTCATTGATACAAATGTCTAAACCCTGAAAATTGATAGTTCAGTTGCACACTTTGGCTTCTTGTTCTCAGACATAAAAAAAAAAACCTCTACTCTGATATCAATAATCATTTCACCTTTTCCAGTTTGCGAGTTCTGAAGCGCTTTTGGTGGCTATATTCACTACAAAAATGGTAAAAGTTCCCCACAGAAAGTGAGAGAATGGGACTGAAGAAGCAGGGAGTGAAAGATGTTTTGTGTGCCAGTGTGTGTGTACACTCAGGTTTGTATGCGGTAGCCATGGAAACCCTTCTGTCTGGGATTCCCAAATCATTTATGCAAAGGGGTGTTTAAATTACTCTGCTGGGGCCCTCCAGTAAACCATAGTCATAAAAAATTAATGGAAAAAAAACTAAACAGTTATTTCTACCTGTTGATTTTTCATTTACAGCGTGTTGAATTATTTACATACTATAACACAACAACTGAAGCCATAAACAGAATTAGCACATTGCCTTACCATAAAATACAAATTAGAAGTGAAAAATATTTAAGAAATCTGTTTTAATATTTACACAGTCTTGGTGAAAGTTAAAGTTACTCACATAATGAACTCTGTACAATTAGCAAAATGTCATGATTGCTACAGTTGTATTTTTTCCTTAACCAACATGGTGGTGTTTAGTTTTTTTTCCCTCTTTCTAAGAGGATTTTTTTTGTTCATTTTCCATGTTAAGATAGCTTTGTTTTTACATCACCAATGGACAATGTTATCTGTGTCGACAAGCAATGTGAGATTTAGTTAACGTCTGATGTTCTGAGGTACAGTACTGTTATGTCAAACCATGAAACAGTTCATAGGAACTGCAGCCAATGGTTTGCTCACAGAGAAATGCTCAGTACCCTGTATTACTTATTTCAATATGGTGACTGTTGGTTGCCAAATTAAAAATAAATAAACTGGTTCAATGAAGGAAACAGAACATTTTAGCTTATTCCTTTTCCCATAATGAATGCATATATAAGCATGTGTTTACATGGATCTATATACACATATACACATGTAGCTAGGTTGTCAGACCTGTTTATGTTGATGTTTTCAGTTTTCATTTTAGAAACAATAAAACTGGAACACGGTTACCTATAGGACATGAAAATTGTCTTACTTGCCCACATAATGCAGGTCTTGCTTAAAATATCTGAGATTCATTTCTCCACTAGGTATTTCACTGCACTTCAGTTACGTCTTGTGCTTTTGAGAGCTGACAGGTTGTTTTCGTGTGGTCCTAATGCTAGAATGTAAAGTCTTTTGGTTTATAAAATCATCATTATTATTATTATTATCATTATTATTATTATTATTTTACTTAGCACTGCTTTTGAAGACATGATAAAAGTCCTAGATGGAACGGCTTGAATCTTTTTCCCTGTCGTTAGATTGCAATAGAAAGAATTTTAACATTCCTATGCAAACACATGGTTATGCTGCATGAGATTTCAATTCTGGAGTGCATTTCACACCTACTAGCATTCATGTACAATATAGATATATATGTATATATATACAGTTTGAGATCAAAGATTTCATTTTGAATGTGCATTTTAGAGTCAGAATTTGCCTACAAATTTCATGAAGATGAAAAAAAATCACCTTAATTGCTGGCTATCTAACTGTTTTATAATCAAAGGATAAAATATACATATGTATACACTGACTGCAGTACCATTTTGGATTTGCCAAAACACACCTTGATGGTCCTTTAATTTAAATACTAGATGACAAGTTGATAAGCCTAGCACCCAGCCCTGCATTCTAACTCAACTAAATGTGTAGCTGGAGAATGAATTCTACACGTATTGTTATTTCTGGACAGGATGGAGTTGGACTTCTTAAACCATGTGGTCAATGAGTCTAATATAGGGTTTTCATTCTCGGCCATTGGTTTCAAGGTCCTCTCTCTTCTCCTTTGCCTATTTCTCTACAGCACTGACAGAAGACATGTGTTCCTGGTTATATTCCTTTGAGGCCCATGCTATGGAAATGTCTCCCTCCATTTTGATCTAGATTGCTCTATTGGCTTCTCCGAACATCCAAAATTTTGTTATAATCACAATTGACAATATCAAGGATTTTTATGGCTTTTATAGAAATTGCAAATAAGAGCCTACTTCCAGAGATAGGCTTGGAATTATCTTTTTTAAAAAATCCCTTTTCAGAATGGCATTTGACAGTTGTGCCCCTGAGTTTATTGTTATGTGGGTTCCCATGATTTTCTACTCAATCTTCACCCCTTGGTGGCAAGGGGTAGGCACTTTTATTAATGTGATCCCCAGAAAGGAATGCCTAGGTGAAAGCATGTTCCTGGAGACACTTGAAGAATCTCTACTCAAAGCACATGGGGAGATCGCTGGCCAGATCTGTAGTCCTGGAACTCAGGTGTTCAAGTACATGGTCATAAAAACACTGAGGTGCCAGGCTTTCATACATTGGTGAGAAAAAAAAATTACCTCATCTTGGGGCAAACTCAGAACAGGAATGCTAAACATTTTTCTTTAATCTTGTTCTATGATGGCTAGTGTGGAAGGACAAAGGGGTGATATCATAGTCCTAGCTTCTCAGTCACGAGGAAAAGGAAACATACATTTTATTCCTAGGACGACACTCTTTTTTAGCTCATATGCACTATTTTGAACCTCACTTTGAAGCTCTGATAATTTTAAAAATAGAAATAGCAAAGTTATCCTCTGAGGAAAAGGTCAGTCAGAATCAAACTTTACAGAAAACTTAGCGATTCACTATTTTTTTAAGGAACTGTAAAATATGTCTCACATTGATAAAAATGAAATATATTTTCTTTTTCTCTTTTCTGTCTCACAGATGAATACTAGTAGAGGAGCACAATGACTTAATTAAATAGAATAAATGCAATATTTCACACCAGCCTGAGGCTCAGTGATTTGCTTTGCAATGCCACTTGAAGCATATGCATTTCCCATAGCTTTGTTATAAATCCCATTGTAAATTAATTTTTATATTTTGCCTAATTAGTCAGATTGTAATATATACAATTAAGCACCCTTAAAACGACTAAAATTGAACTCACATATTCTTTGTTTTCATGCACATACTTTGCTTGTTTCAAAAAAAAATAAATAAAAAGGTGAAGTTAACTACTCTTAAGAATATCCAGTTCATTCAATCTCTCCAAAGTCACTACATCTATCTCCTTTGAAAATAGTCAAGATTTTGGAAGCAAGGAAAGCAGAAGAAAACTACTAATCCTTAGAACAAAGAACAAATTCTCTTTGGAAATTTCCCTATTAAACTCAGAAATAAACTTATAGGCAAAGGATGTCAAGACAGATGACATATTCTGAGAGAAGCAATTTGTTTTTACTCTATATTTTACTCTTTGATTCCCAATCTAATCTGAACATGTAAGATACTAATTCCCTTCACTTTTTCTATTTATTGACTGCATTTTGACTTGATAAACTATTTAAAAAACATCTTCAGTTGTGCTGTCTAAGCTTGTGAGATTATAAAAGAAATCCCTCTCTCTCTCTAGCCTCTGTCACAAGACACAATATTCAGACACGATGCTGTGTAGAGCTGATAAGGGTCAGCTGGCTTTAAATTTGTTACAACATTCCTGTCTGCATTTGTCAACCCTGCTCTGTGTTAACTTATTTTCACAACCTCTGAAACTGCTTTTTAGCAAAAATTAAAAATTGGCTGCCATGAAAGAAATGTTAAAAAGTCTTCCAAAGACCTCATTGCTGGATTGTAGTGTTCAAGCAAACTGTCTACAGTTACTATGACCCCATCACCTTGTCTCTGTTAAAAGTGCATAGGAGAAGTATCTTTCTATGGCACCGATACCCCCATCACAGATCATTCTGGCCTTACTGAAGAAAGATGGTCACATGATATTGCACATTGTTTCATAAGCACCAAACATCTCAACATCACACCAACCTGGGAATGGTGTTGGAGCTTATCTGGAGGGACCAAGCCTCAGAGAAACCACCGATGACGACGCTACTGAGCTTTCTAAGAATACCATCCATCAAAGCGACTCCTCTCTGAGTAGGCTGCACTCTAAACAGATGGAGTGAGACATTCCAACACAATCTCATCAGCATTTGTACAAATCACTGGAAAACTACAGGACCTTAGTGTATCCGTTACTTAGTGGACAACCCAAATGGTATGAAATGGACCACAGGATAGGCCAGCAACTAAGGTATTTTAACATCACATTTGTCCTGGATTGATGTGTTTTCCAAGGGCAGGCTGTACAACTGTTTTGAGGAGGAATCTAGTCCTTGCTTCCTGGAGGAGCCCATGGTTTAGTTCACATAATAAAGCCAATAGACAATGTTGAAGAAGGAGAAAACCACGGGGAAGAAGATGCGGGACCACCTGTCGATGGCGTTCACATCAGTCAAGTCGGGGATGGTGATTTTCAGTTGAGAGGCACGTCTCCGCAGGCGACTTTTCTTTTGTGCCACGTGTCGTTCCAGGGCATTTCGACCAAAACTATGCCTGGGCAACCCGGCTTTCCGATACTGGATGCTGGAGGCGTCATAGGCCAGCATTGTGCTCCTGGGGTCTCCAAGTCCCATCACTCCTTCGGATGTGGTCATTTCATTCTTTATCTCCAGAGTGCTCAGTAAGATATTCTCGTGGGGGTCCATCTGCAAAGGAGGAGAAGCAGAAGACAAATAAAACGGCAACAACACAAGCTTTGCTGGTGCTTGTAGTGCATCAGACTATATTGCAGGCACTTCATGGAGTAGCTGTCATAGTGTAAAGACAATGTGCTTTGCTAATACACTGCTTGAATTTGAGGTGAGGTTCTGCCAGTATAAGCTACTTGGGTTGCAGTTTTCCCATCTATTAAGTGGTATAATGAATGAGCTCTGGAAAATTACTTCAGTTTACTTATGTAACAGATTATTGCTAGAATCACTTTCCTTATTCCTACGTAGGGCATGCGTGGGAAGAGAAGGCAGGACACATCTTCATATAATCTCTAGTCTTCACATAAACATATAAAGTTTAAGCTGTACTTGGTATTAGACAATACCACGAAATTAATTGCTGAACGATGCACACCTATATTGTGCATAATAGTAGATGAATTAATGACAAAGCTAGGACTGAAAATAACTGGCAACTCCTATGTGAATATGGTAGGCATTTGTTGTATGATTTCTTTTAACTGATACGTCTTAATATTCACAGTTTCGATAGATCACTTTATTTATAATGTCAGATGAAAGTGAGATGATAGAATAGTTTCAAGCAACACAGGTTACATGTCAAGATACAATAGAATTCAGAACAGGAACTTAAAGAAAAGTATAATTAATAACTGGAGACTTGTCATGGTGGAACTGTAAGAGGGGAAATGGGCTAGCTTGAAAGGAGGAGTGGAAAAGACATTTGGGACATAGAGAAGAGAGCTCACTCAGAGAGATTTGCTCAATTAAATTCTGAGCCATGGGAGTAGATTTAATTGTCTGTGAAGGTAGGTGAATGATCTCTTATGATTTCTAAATGTAAAAGGTGAATGATGACATCATGTACCTAAATATTAAAGTATTAATGCTTTGTGTCATATAAAGATTTATGTTCCTTAATTTTAAGAAGCATTAATTGCTATAGATAATAAGGCCTACTAACAAGTTTATTCATTTATTTGTTTATTTATTGAGATGTTTGATGCCTCTCGTGGATCTGCTGTGTAGCTAAGTGTGGCATCATATTCTGATCTTCTTTCCTCTGCCCCAAGTGCTAAAATGATACAGCTGTGTACTATGCCTGGCATAATTCTTTATTAATAACTCAGTTCTTTTCTAGATAATCAGTGTATATTAAGTACAATAGTTATTTTTTATTCTTATTTTGATGGTCATGGGAATGGAGTCTGGTACCCAGGCCATCCTGGACAAATATTTTAATACTGAGCTATATCTAGAGCCCATTTTTTAAAATTATAAAATAAGGAAAGATTGGCCAATGATAGATACTGATGGCATATGGAGGACAGGGTTATAAGCAAACATTTAATTAGATAATATAATCTGTGAACTTCATGGATTATACACAAGGTAAAATACATCTCTAAGATTACATCCTATCAGTTAACTTTCAATAGCTTAATGCTCATAGGAAATAATTTTTCATAAAGTTTCTTTGGTCTCTATGCATGATGATGGATGCTCAGAGCTTCCCTTTTGAAACAACAGGATATTTTCAATTACAACGGTACATAGAAATTTGAATGGATACCACACCTGGCTGTAAGTTTAAAATATTTAAAAAATATTGATCATAATAAAAAATTGTTGGTAGCAAAGAATTTCTATTTATAGAAACATGATATATTTTAAAACAAATTATCCTTGGGAAATCCATTTACTCTCAGAGGATTTCTTTTTTATTACCTATGGGATTCTCATTCACCCACCATGACTCAGGGAACTGAGTGGAAGAGGGGGCAGAAAGAATGTTGGAGCCATGGTGGGGGAGAATTCCAGGGACATGGCCTCCCTCAGTAACAACATACAAGAGGGGACCCGGGTTGACTCCTAGGCTATCTATTGCCCCCTACCCCATGGACTGATCCAGACTGCCCATGGAGGAGGGTACCCAGGCTGATTGGGGACAGGGAGGAGGGAAATTGGAGAAACCAACACATTATTTGCTCATACAGTATATCTAAATTATGGATAATAAAGATTAAACAAAAACTCTTTGTTTATGTATTAGTTTATTTCTTTTTTGATTATTCCTAAATTCCAACATATTGCTTGTGTGGTTGACCATGTCAAGTAATCCACACAAGCTCAGTAGAGAGGAAGATCACACCACTGCTCGGTCTGCATGGCAGAGACCATCTTCAGAAATGATACTGGGTTCAAAATCAAAAGAATATATTTTTGACTCATTCATTTGTTATTTTTGACCTTGAAAAATTATGCATTCCTTTACCTACATTGGGCACTAAGATAAGACTTTGGGGAAATCACTGAAAGGAACTATTTAACAAGAATATAAAGCAGATCATTCTTAGCAACACACAAGAGCAGAGAGCCAAGGGCCACATATTTTCCCTCATATGTGGTTCCTAACCATGTTACACCAGAACATTAAGAAAACCTGTCAGAATGTAGAGTTTGCAAAAGGGATTGGAAATAATGGGGGGAAGGATAGGGGAGAACGGGAAGTTAGGAGGGGGGACTCATACAGTAAATTAAACTAATAATGCATTGTCAACATAAACCCTTGCTTTTATATAGTAAGCTCCTGAGGAGGCTGAGGGCACCACCAGATTCTGTTTGTATTTTTCAGAAGGCAGTGAGAGAGCCAGGAACAACTCAATTCCACCAACAAGACATTGGATGATGGCTGAAGTCCTGACAGGAGACAAACCACACCTAGCCTTCACACAGGGCCCAAATGAAACCTATGAGAAAGTAACGAGACAAACAGGAGACCAATCAGCACAGCAAGTCTGATAACCCCTGAAAGGTCAATGGAGACAGACTCCAATGATACCCAACACAACCCAGGGCAAAGATCCAGAGATACTTAAGATCTCAACAACAAAGCAGACTCAAAACTCACTATGACTCAGGGAACTGAGCAGAAGAGGGGGCATAAAGAATATAAGAGCCATGGTGGAGGAGAATATCCAGAGACATTGTCCCCCTCAGTAACAATATACAAAGGGGGAAGAAAAAAAAAAGAAAGAAAAACTGGCTACCTCTGATGCAGTTCATACCTGCTATCCTATGGACAGATCTAATATGTGCACCTAGGAAGGATGTTAGTGGGTAGGGGACAGAGAGAAGGAAAACGGGGACACCTTCACAAGATTTGCTCATACAATGTATGTACTTATTCATAATAAATATATTTTTTTAAAAAAGAACATGGACACCTAAAACACTATGCCTGTTGATTTTTGTAATATGAGATAACTGAAGAAAGCTACCTACGCATCCCAAGAACATGGCCAAATTATAATATATAACTACTAAAAATAATGATAAGAATGATGTTGCCCAATTTTTCACATAGTAAACACTCTAAAAATCACAACTGATCTTTTTATAAAAATACAGTAGCTATTCGCTGAATGATTCAATTTGTTTTTCTGGAATAGATTTGAATGATGACTTTCTGTAGGTTAACTATTGGAGATCTTGTGCAGCTAAGGTGGGGGTGGTGGTGTTGGAGTTTGAGGGATATGGAACACGTGTGTCAATGAAGCAGATACTATTTCTCTTTATCTCATTAGAATGCTTTCTCCTCAAACATCACAATTTATACAGATGCAACTGTGTGGTCACTAGTAGTCAAAGAATAAATTAATCTAAATGAAAGAAATATGATTTCTCATGACAATTCTTTCTGATAGCTATGCAGCTGCAAAGCAGAGAAGGATGAGAGACTTGTAATTTATTTCTCAACTAACAGAGACAGGAAGGGTGCTTGGACATGCTGGAGTTCACAAGGCCACACTAGGGTAAAGCCATGAGGCACTGCTCTGATCATGGACCTCTGAAGGACCAGCTCTCACCACCGTTTTCTCCTGTTGCCTACAAAGCCTTCCATATAGGAGACTTGTTTCCACCCTCCTCCTGGAAGTCCTTCAATCCCTCACCTGAAACTACACACCTCAGGGTCCATTTGTCCCACTTCTGGGGTCACTGAGTTTGAGAGGTTTACTGGAGGTCTGTGTGGAGACCACAGAGGAAGACAGAGTCAAGAGTGAGAAGTGGCAGTCACACACCATCAGAACATTAGTGACAGAGCCCAGAGGACCTGGCTTGTGTTTCCTGCTGACTCATTGGTTTCCCCACAAGGCAAGCCACAGGAAATTATCATCACTTTTCCCGCCTGTCATTCTACCAGACAGCACACACAAGGTCTGTGTCATTCAGTGTACTGTCTCCAAGCATTTGGTGTGACTCTTAACACAACATAGAAGCTCAGTGAACAGTAGTTGAATGAAACTAGTATTGTGATCCTGAGAAATTCAATTCACCTGAGTGAGCCTCAACATCACCTGGAGACCAGAGCCTCATGGGAACAACCCCTTGATTTCCATCTGTTCTCTAAGATTTCTGCTTCTAGTTACACAGGTCTTTTTCTAGAACAGAATGCTCAGGGCTGGAGCTATGGAAACTATATTACTCTAGTACATGGTGTCACTTCCCTGATGGGTGTCCCATTTCTAACTCACAGAAGCAGCAACTTGAAGTTAGAGTCCAACATCTCGTGAGCTGACCCCACTCAGTTAGTCCAGTGAGCCTGGGGGACATGCTCGGATCCCACACTTGGATAATGAGGCATATAGAAGTTAAAAACAATCAAATTCTATTCAAAATTTCATAACAAAGTGGGGGATGAGCAGGAATTAGATCCAGATCTCTTCTACTATGCCACGATGATGGATAAGAGCGGCATGCCAGCTCACATCACTGTACGGTATGGGCAGCCAACTGGGCACTTGCAAAATTCTCCTTCAGGAGGATTAGGTATGAATGTCTTCAGTAAAATTTGTCACTGAAGCTGAGAGCTGGTGTAAACTTGTTAACTCCAGCACTGAGAAGGGAAGACATTTATACCTTGGCATTTTATTAAGCCCATTCATTCTACTTTCTGTCTAGGACTCTGTCATTTCTATATTCTCAGTTTCTGTGCTTCTCATGTGAGTGTAAGCCAACAAGAGTACTCCTGGACATAGTGAGCCAATGGCATATTGTGAGCCCTCAGGTGGACATACCTGAATGAATGCATGAAACCATGCCATTTGAATTATACCTAGAAGTAAGTAGTCCTGAATTTACAGGGTGCTTTGAGTTAGTTTCACTATCAGTTGTATTCATAAATTGCAAAGGAGTCAAAACAAAAGACAGGTTTATGTCCTGAGGTCATCACACATTTTTATCTGTACATTTCTTACAATAAGTAATATTTCATATTTTCCCTTCATCCCTTCCTCATTCCCCCTTCCTCCTCTTACTCCTCCTCTCTTTCCACTTTATAAAATATTTTTATTTATTCATTTAAATATTTATTAAATATTTTTATTTTATCTATTTATTTGCAAGCAGAGAGATACAGACAGGGAAATAGAGAGAGACAGAGAGAATACAAGTATGCCAGGGCCTCTACCCACTGTAGACAAATTCCAGATGCAGGTACCACTTTGTGTAGCTGGCACCTTCCTCTTTTTTTACCCACTTTCTCCTTCTCTATTTTTATATATTACATATATAAATATAATAATATAAATATATATTATATTTTCTTCTCTATCTGTTATCTATCTATCTATCTATCTATCTATCTATCTATCTATCTATAGCTATCATCTAACAATCATCTGTCTATCTATCATCTATCTATCATCTATCTATCTATCTATCTATTTATCATCTATCATCTATCACTCTATTATCTATCTATCATCTATCTACCTATCTAACATCTATCTTTCATCTATCTATCTATCTATCTATCTATCTATCTATCTATCTATCTTTATCATCTCTTCTTTCCTTTTCTCCCTGTCTGTTTTCCTCCTTCTTCCACACCATCCTGCTTCTTAAGCAAGAATTGGGTTCTATTTTACATGAGACTCAAAGAATCCTGAGGGATAATTCATCTCATTTAAAGGCTTCAAGAACTATCCACTATAAATACAGGACGAAAGGTACTAGAGACATTTTGCTTGTAGTAAGAATTATTCATAATTCAAGTCAGAAATATGGAAATCCATTATAATGCCTTAGTTTTTAGTATACAAAGCAGTGTCAAATTTTAATATTTTTGGCTGGGACCAAAAATGTTCCACTCCTGCTAGATTTAAGTCTCTGCCTGTTAAACTGGCTGCACTTTGTTACTTTTCCTCTTCCTGTTCACCTTTCTTCTTTCCCCTCCAAGAATGTAAGTAAGCCACGTAGTAAGCAAATTTACAGGGTCAAGGGGAACCTAAGCATAGGAAACTGACAAGTGTTTTTATATGTGAAATCAACGGTAAAGACATAAAGTTTGAGATAAATTATTGTTAATTTTATGTAAAAGAAAAACCAATGCTTACATCAGGATTTTAAATTCAATGATTATCTTTCTTGCTGCTGTTGTTGTTTTGAGATAGGGTCTTGTTGTAGCCCAGGCTGACCTGGAATTTACTATATAGTCTCAGGGGGGCCTTGAACTTACAGTGATCCTCCTACCACTGCCTTCTGAGTGCTGCAATTAAAGGTGTGCGCCACCACACCCAGCTCCTATGATTATCTTTTGTTTCACTTCAAAATATCTATTTTATAAGGTAACTTTTTAAGATGATGAAGTCAAAATGGCTTTGGAAATATGTCTGAGTAGACAAGGCTAGATTCCTCCTTGATGGGGTGGGAAATAGAAGCTCAGATGAAATGAGTTACTTAAATCTTACAGTTAATAAGTCACAGAACTGCATAGCAATACTATTGCTCCTAAAGGATTGATGCCCCATAGTGCTTCCAAACTCCATTCAAATTTCCCAGAAGAAGCCTTACTGGAATGGTCATGTGTCAGATGGGAGTCTATGTAACATTGGTCACCAAATCTCAGTGAGTGTCACAATCCCCTGGAGGCTTGATTGGCACATTTCTGTCTATGACCAGAATCCCACAATTGGCAATCTGGAATAAAACTCAATAATTTGCATTTCTACAGATTCCCTTGTGATACTGGCCTGTTGGTCTGGGCCCAACACTTAGAAATCTAGACTAACTAAAGCAGCAGGTGGGTGCGATGTCACTTCAACTAGAGCAGCATTAGAACTCAGAAAAAAGAGAGCAAAGATGAAGGCTCTGACCACAGCCTTACCACTAAGCGAAAGCTGCTTTCATGGGGGAAACATGTGGTTTTCATGAATGGAGTATTTACTAGAGTTAGGTAGCATATCAAAAATCTTAACAATTATCAATTACGCTAGAACTTGGCAGTGATCATTTATGAAAGAGTGATCATTATCATCTTTTCCTTAAAAGTAAGAAGATGAAAATTTAGGGACATAGATTTTCCCAGGTAGCTAGGTAAGTCATGCTACTGGTAAGTGTGTTCTGAAGTCCCCAGTCAGAATTACCACACTAGCTGACTGCCATAGCTCAAAATGATGTTTTATTTCAGAACATTTTCTCTCTATTAGGTTATGCCTACTTGACAAATTTCAGAAAATAGTAAGAATACTAATTATCATGTGAATTTGACCAATTTTACAATTGAGTTTTCATCTGTATACTGGCATTTCTTGGTTGTCTTATCTCTTAATTTGAGCAGTGAAGACATAGAAGGAAACACCTATCATCTCTATTTTATGCTGAGGCTGTCAATTAGAGATAATTTCCCTTTAATCATAAGATCCATGTACTGCTTTCCATTGCCCTGGAAAACATACCAAGTACTTATTAAATTATTTCATCCTGGCATTTTCACCTTTGCAAATAGCTAAGTGAATCTCGTTGGTGGAAGCTGAAATGCAAATGAGAGAGAAAATGAAAGTGAAGGGAAATGGAGAGAAGAGACAGAGTAGTGAGTAAGCTGTCCTTCTTGTCCATAAATTGTATTTGCTGGGAGCTCTGCTGCTGGCCTTTCATTAATCCCAGGGTATAAATTATTTCCTCTTGAGCTCAGATTTCTATTCACCTGTCCATCCTGAACTTCATTCAAGAAGTTGTTTTGGGAGAGGATTTATTAAGCCACCAATGCCAGTGAAGAAAGCCTGCCTTTTGCCATTCACCAATATACTCTAGGAATTATGCTTGCCTGGACTTACAGGGCTGATCACTCAAGAATCAAGAAGTGCTGAGTTAAGGGATGGATGCAGAATGACTCATTTGCATCAGTGTTCCATCAATCACCTCCAAAGGCCTCTTGTGAATAAGGGCAGTTTACTCATGCATGCCCACTGGCTCTGCTGTTCTACTGTCTACAGAGACTTCTCTGCTGTCTGATTCTCTTCTGACCCATGCAGCAATGCTTCTCACAATGGCAAACTAATACTTAACATTTGGATTCAAGAGACATTCGGTTCACTATTCCTTGTCCTTGTCTTGCGACCAACATTTTAACACGATGGGCAGAAATAAGGTCAACCAAAATGTTTGATTTTGGCTTTTTAAAGATATCATGTTAAACAGTGAAGAGTGGGTCTTATTTTTTATGCAACCTTTAGTTTAAGGTTTGGTTTCAGATCTGCTTCTTTCTTTCCAGTATTTTTTCCATGATAAACATGTGATGGGCAGGGACATCTTTGTATCCAAGATTTCATAGAGAACAAAACACATCCCCCAATGACAGAACAAGACCATTGGCTTATTTGGGAAGGAGCAATGAGGCTTTTTAAAATCCTGGTTCACCACTGTAATATTATTTAATGGGAGAGAAACATGCAAAACAAAACAGGAAAAACCAAATCCTAACTACAACTCCAATTACTGTGACCAGTGTGTGGGTAGGAGGTCCTGTTTCATTTTCCAGGAATTGACATTGTGACTGCTGAGAACAAAGATGCTGAAGGAGTGAACTGTTACGGACCTGGGGATTTCCAACAGTTTTGCCAAAGGAAAACACTGAAAAATCCCTGAAAACTCCTAGCATACACTAGTATTCTGTGGAGTTTAAGAAAGTTCAGTCAACCCAATTGCGAAATGGACACTCTAGGAAAGCAAGACAAAGCTAACATTTCTGACCCTTCAAATCCCTGAACCAAGTGAGTAGAGAAATAGCAAACAAAACTGGATGTTGAGAACTGGAGAGCGAGTGAAGGAAAATGTGGCAGAAATACCCAGGTAACTGTTGCTCTGCTTCTCTTTTACAGTGATCTTTTTTCTCCCTCCCTCCCTTCCTCCTCCCTCCCTCCCTCCTTTCCTTCCTTACCTCCTTCCCTTCCTTACCTCCTTCCCTTCCTTACCTCCTTCCCTCTCTCCCTCCCTTTTCCTTCCCTCCCTCCCTACTTTCCTTCTTTTCTACCTGCCTTCTTTCTTTCCTTCTTTCCTTCCTTACCTCCCTCCTTTCTTCCCTCCCTTTTATCTTTCCTCCTTCCTTTCACAAGTCCTCATAAAAGAGTGGAATTTCTCAGTGGGTTTTTTGGTATTTTCTGTGGGGTCATGAATGCACCAGCTAGTCTGGGGTGGGGTGGCTCAGTGTAGCGGGAACATGAAAGTATAATCTGATCAAAATATGACCAATATACAATATGTTCAACATAAAAAATAATTAGAAAATTAAAATGATGTAAAAAGAAAGGGTGGAATCTCTCATGGTTTTCAAAGAAGATTGACACAATATGAACATTTACAGTGAAATATGTTAACACTGCCAAGTGTGATGGTCAGGAGGGGAAGGCAAGATGGGAGATATAGGAGCCCTCTGTTCCTTTACAAGTGTGGGGTCAGATGAAACTCACACCTGTCAAGGGAAGAACAAAGAGACCAGTGTAATCTGCATCTTAACACTCTGTGAGTATAAGACATGATTGGGGGATCTGGTCTTCTCTACAGACCTTTTATGGCTAACTGTGCAAAGAAGTAGAACCACTTTGTGCTTAAGAGGGCCTCATTTCAGTGGTAGATTTCTGGGAGAGAGATACTAATGCCCTTCAGTGGTGTACCACTGGTGGATTGTCCATTCTCCAGTACATAATCCCCTAGTCATGACCATGAAAGTGACACTAATTTTATTCAGTGTGTCAAAAATAAAAACGCTTTAAAGTAGGGTGGGGATTAAATGGGAAGAGGAAGTACTTTAGTGGAATGAGAGGAAGATGAGAGAGGATTTTTAGGGGGAATGGAATCCAGATAAATCATATGCTGGTATGAAAGTGTCTAAATAAAAGTTCAAGTTCCTTAGGGGTGAAGCAGGACTTCTTTTTAAGACAGTGAAGGTAGACGCCTGGTGCTCACTGGGTACTCAGGCTCTAGTCAGATTGAATGAAAGGGAAGGTCACAGCCCTGTGGTCTTGACTAAGATATTTAACTTCTCGGAGCCTATATCTTCAAATGTAAAATATAACATAAAATAATTTATTGGACTTAATGAGATGCCTCTTGTAAATAATTAAAACTAGGCACATATGATGAGCTTAAACAATAGTAACATTACCATAGAAGTAAGGGGCTCAAGAAATGTGATGTCTTATCCAGGAAAGGATTGATGTGGGAAACCAGTTCCCAACTTAGACTTTTTCAGAAGTGGTGGAGGGCAAAGCCCAGAGGGTTCTTTCCAGTGATGCTCCCAAGACAAATACATCCATCAATCAGGTGTGCTTCTCTGTGCTACAGCAGACAGGAAGCAGTTTCTGGTCTGGGGTTGTGTAAATCTACTTTCATTCTGCCAGGAAAGTGTGGAAAGTTGAGAGCTCATTATTTACAGGAAGTAAAGAGAGTGTGAATCATGTTTCTTCCTGATGCTTAATTTGGAGACCTCATTGGCGTTTCTATCCTTATAATGGGCAGAGGCAAGAAGTGACTAAAAATATTCCACTTATTATCTGCCAACAGGATCAGTCAAAGTTTTGGAAAGCTCAGTTTGCACCCGTCAGCAAAATTGTTTCCAGACTATTTCTAACTTCATTTATATATGGGAAATAAGTTTTCCTTCCAATTAAATCCATGGATAAAGACAGCTTCATTATGATGCTAATGATAATATGCAATTCACATTCTGTAGATAAAATGGTCTTTGTGTAGTCACATTTTAAATTCCAACATAGAGAAGAACAAGTATATAGTTAGCTGCATCTTGACAACATGAGCTGTGGAGGCAGCTTAGAATTCTAGTTCATCTAAGTTATTTCTGTGTGATCTTGGTTAAAGTTCCATAAGGTCATTGAGCCTCAGTTTCTTCAAATTTAAAATAAAAGAAATTCTATAAAACTATTTATTTATTTGAGAGAGAGAGAGTAAGAGAAGAGAAGAGAGAGAGAGAGAAAGAGAGAGAGAAAGGCAGACAGAGAGAGAGAGAGAGAGAGAGAAAGAATGGGCATGCCAGGGACTCCAGCCACTGCAAACAAGCTCCAGACACATGCACCACCTAGTGAACTGGAGAATCAAACTCAGATCCTTCAGCTTTGTAGGCAAAAGTCCTAACTGCTGAACCATCTCTCCAACCTTAAAGAATTTATTTTTAAGTTCAATAGAATACGTATGACCTGCAAGCAAATGAGGGGCTCTTGGCAGGGTGGGAGAGAGAGGGATGGAACAAGTGAATGGTTGAGGAGTGCCTGTAAGAATTAATGTGTATGAACATGCAATAATAAAACTCACTACTTAATATGGTACTTTATAAACCTAAAATAAGTGAAAGAAAAGGTGCTATTTGGAAGACTTGTTTTGAAGATATGATATTTAAAGATTGCTACAATTCAGGCCTTAAATGTCCCCCAAAGCCCATGTGTTCACATCTTGGTTTTCAGCCTATGGTGCTACTGAGAGGTGCTGGACTCCTAAGAGGCCTAGTGAGATCCTTCCCAGTTTCCTCTCCCGACCTTCACTGCCACAGACTCCAAACCACAGGAGCAACGGGATGCAGACTAAACCTCCAAACCTGGGAGCAAAATAAAGTTCTGTTCCTTCTATGTTGATTTCTCTCTGGGATTCATTAAAATAATGAAGAGCTCCCACAGATAATCAACCATCATATTCAACATACACTTAGGTGTGGAATAAAATACAATCATTGGTAATGTAACTTTCAACTTTAACCTTCTGTAGCAGGGGAGAACATAAAATCTACCCATGTACTTGGGCAGATAAACTAACTCTCTGGATTGTTTTTCCAGCTTCTCCCAGTACATATTCTAGTTGAAGCTGCCCCAGTGTTTTGCAGCATTTGTAGACACTGACTTCCTGGTCCAGGTGCAAGTCTGATTGCTTTATGTCAATTGCAACATTTTCCTCCTCTTAGCAGTGACTGGTCCAGTGAAGGAAAAGACTTACTAAGGTAAGCCAATGACAAGAAGGCAAGATTTTTTTTGGATATATTTGAATAATAAAAAAGAACATTTCTTCTTTTGAACAAGAGTCTTTTACTAATAGAAATCTTTAATCTCAGAGCAAAATATGTTTAGCATGATTTTGACTGGTTGGATTCTCTCCTTTCTTTCCTTCCTTCCTTTTTTTCTTTCTTCCTTCCTTCCTTCCTTCCTTCCATCTCTCCCTTCCTTTTTCCCTTCCTTCTTCCTTCCCTCCCTCCTTCCCTCCCTCCCTTTCTCCCTCCTTCCTTTCTTACTTCCTCCTTCCTTCCTTCCTTTCATTTTTCCATTTCTATTAAAAGTAAATAAAAATTAGAAAAACTGTATAAAATATCAATGCACAATACTCGCATTGTGCTCACAGAGTAGCACAGCTCTCACTTTGATCAGAGAGGCTTCTCTTCCCTGAAGATTGTGACTACTGGAGAGACTCCAGGCTCTTCAAAGTGCTAAGCAGAAGTGATTGTTAAGTGCTCTGCACTAAATGAAACATCTCTGTCACACCCAAGGTTCAGGGAACATTGTGGAAGAAAGAGGTGGTGGAAAGATTTAAGAGCCAGAGGAGGGGAGGAGTGCTTTGGAATGTTCTATCCAGACAAGAGGTTGCTGTTGCATTTATGGCCTCCGAGTAGCTGCCATTAACTGCAAAACATTGGGTCTATCAACAGCATGCTCTCATGGAAGGCAAAAGGAAAAAAAAAAGAAAGGCATCAAAATATGAGTGACTGGCTGGAGGGAGGAAGTACAATATGCATATACATGTGTGTATAAAAATATATTCCTAAAAATCTTTCAGTCCAAAGATTCACAATAGGAATTAGTAATTATTTCAGAGGAAATTCAATCTGAGATCATGGTAAGGCTACGTGCCTATGCGTGTGCCTGTCTAGATATTCTTCTCCAAATGTAGTAATCAAAGGCGGAAGCGATGGCTCAGTGGTTGAAGGCGCTTGCAGTCCAAGCCTGGTGGCCTGGGTTTGAGTCCCTAGTAACCACTTGAAGCCAGATGCACAAAGTGGCACATGCATCTGGACTTTATTAACAGCAGTGTAATACCCTGAATGTGCCCATTCTCTCTCTCCCCCTCAAACAAACAAACAAACAAATAATAAATAAAGTATTTAAAATAGTAGTCCTATTTATTTATTTATTTATTTATTTATTGATTGATTGATTGATTGATTGATTGACACTAAATCCCTGGTTGGCCTGGAATGCACCATCTAGCCCATGAAAGCTAGGCTGGTCTTAAACTCATGATGATTCTTCTGCCTTAACTTATCTAAAAAAAAAATAGAAAATACATGAGTAGAACCAAGTTGTTCCTTAGGCTAGCTAGGGTATATATCTCCTTATCCCCTTCTTGCTGGAATTACATGTGTGAGACCCCACATCTGGATAAAAGTAGTAATTTTTAAGGGGAGTTTAATGATATCCTACACCTTGCATTTATTTTATTCACCTGTCTTTCATCAAAGTATTTTCCCATCTTTTAGCTCCTGGCTCCTACAGTGTCAGAGTGAATCAGAAATAATAAGTATGGTCCTGGAGGTGTTATGAATAAGAAAAGTAAGGACGGGGAGATTCTTTTCTGAAAGTCACAGAGCCTTTCAAAGGATAAGCTAGGTTGAGTATCCTGGCTTATTGAATCCAAATTAGATTCTGTGACTGGTTCTGACATTTATAGAATCGAGGGAAGTTATTTTTAAACAGCTTTGTATGCAATCTGATTAAAATCTACCACTCAGAGGCAAAAGAAATGGAGGTTTACATTTCAGCTTCATTCAGTCCTGGTCCAACAGTTCGTGTGAACCTCAGTAAGCCACTAAAGTCTATAGGTTTGGTTTTTGAACATTACATGAGAGACTCTGGAGGTCAATGGCACCTAGTCTTAGCCTATGAGAGGCAGTGTTCATGGACCTGCTGGTCCACACTCTAGTGCAGCGCCCTGGGTGTACCTCTCAAGCAGCAGCTATGACTCATCCAGAGCTGGTCCTCCAAGAGTAACTCATTTGCTTTCCCTCTGCTCTATCCTTCATGTGACCCATGGGTCCCCAGCTTTTGCATCACTGGGAAGTTTGTGAGAATTGTAGAAACTCAAGCCTTGTGTTAGACCCTACAGAATAGAAAAGTATACTCTACCAATGTCCCTGTTTAAGATCGAGAGGCACTGAGCAAAGTAACTTAACCCTAACTTTAACATTCAACGTTCAAAAAGTCAAGGCATATGAATTTTTTTTAAAGAGGAAGATTCCTGGAACTGTGAGTATTTCTTCAAGTATTAAAAATGGACTCTTAATTAATCTTATATACATCAATAGGAAGAAGTCATTTGGTACACATGCATACACACCTATACACACATATATACACACACACATATAATGAGCACATGTATATGTGCACACATGCACACATACACATCCATACTGTGCTCCTTTTTCTGGCTGCTGAGCTAATCATAAATAAGGTTTTCAAGTAAGCCTTCAGTGGGAAGCTGCAGAGGGAACTGTGAACTCCACCCCGGCCAAGGATTTCTTGGTGTCTTGTGCATTTGACTGATGACCTGGTGAAATACCCCAGTGAGCACCTGTCAAATCTTCACCTCATTGTCTATTCAACCCTCCCAGGAGACAAGTCCCTCTGTTTGCTCCTCACACCAAATCCCCCCTGGATCTAAGGTTTATAGTGAAAGTTGCTAAACTCCAGGACACAGAGGCTGCAGTGTGAGCTAAGAAATGAGAAAAACTAAGAATTTAGAAGATAGCAAAAAATATCAGATTCATACTTCTCCAAGAATGAAAACCTCAACTGCTCCCTGGCTCTACTATTAAGATCATAAAAACAAAATGAACAAACCAAAGATCTGGGTTCAAGTCCCAGTTTTTCCACTTATGAGCCTCAATGTTGCTCATCAGAGAAAATCTCTGCAGCTAGAGAGTACCTAGTAAACTTAAATTATTGTGCTCATGTGAATTATTTGGGGAATTTGCTAAAATTTATCTTCTAAGGTAGTCATTAGTTCTGAGCTGCTGAATGAGGAATGGAACAGAAGACTACTACTTCTTAGCACACGTGGTGGGATGGGGTATAAAGCTGTTGCAGAATTAATCATGCTTTATGCAACTCTGCTTGGAGCTACTGGACAATGGGATTTCTCAAACAGGAGACTTTGCCAGCTCCTGGCTTTAAGTGAACTTAGTACATATTAACTTTCAATAAGTATGGTTAGCAGTTCAGAGGCAGGGAACGACTTGCTCCAACTAGCAATGGGGAGAACCTTTTCCATGGCCTGAATGTCATCCTGTGTGTTCATGATTCTGAGATGTTCTTTGCCAGAAGAAAGAGATTCAGGGAATATACAGCAGGTTAGTTTGTAAGGTCAAGCCAGCAATGAAAATAGTACAAGAAACCGGGCATATATATATATATATATATATATATATATATATATATATATATATATATATATATATATATATATATAAAATACTGGGAGACTGAAGTATGGTCTAATCTTTGTGGTTTACTTCTGTGTGACACTAGACTTGTCTCTTCTTTTTCCTTCTGGTGATTAGAAGCTTTAACCTCTTTCCAGTGATAAATACTACTTTTATGTGTTATATTCTTATACACCCTAGCAGGGCCGAGGAACAATGTGGTCATATTCTTGTATTTTGCATTTTTTAGATAGACTGTACCATTTACTCTGTGAAGCATTTCCTGAACATGCATCTTAAGGTACCATTTTCCTTTTCTGAAATTCAGTGGCATATGTCACCTGTATTATAGACCACATAAATCGAGGATTGTTAATATTACAGAGAATATTCCAGAGGCAACAGGTGATTCCAGCAGACTGAGTGGAGACCACAGTACTGAATTTAGACACATGTCTAAAAACCAGAAGTCTCAGTTCTATACTTGGGACACTTTCATGATCAAGGCCACAGTTATCATTGTTTACCGGCTGCTGTCCTAACAGCGTTCTACTTCTGTTCTTAAAACTGCAAGAAATTTATGTTCCAAAATACAAATCTACAAGAGCAAACACTTGATAAACAGTGAGTGATCAGCATACTCACAACATGCCTTTCAAACCCGCCTTCCTCGTGAGAGAATTTTAATGCTACCCTGGACTTGGTAGGAGGGACAAAGTGTAACTGAGAGACAACAGAGGGCACAGCTTACATGACCTGTTTGATTTCAGTGGGCCAGCGCTCTCAAGGGCTAAGATAGTCTCTGAACTAAAACATAATATACAAATGAGTGGAGAATCATGGCTCCAAGAAGCTGTGAATGATGTGAGGCAAATGGAAGGTACCAGGCAGTTGGGTTGTAGGTCACAAAATCCATACAGGAGGACATTATAGCACTGTGTAGCATGGTAATGCAACCAGGTTATGATAACCTTGATTATCTTATGAAGAGCTATAACATAGAAACATGAAGACTCCCAACATAATGTAACAGTCGAGAGGGAACCATGAAGTTTCCCAATTTAAATAAGACATATTGTACACACGAATGGAATTATCCCAGTACCCCATAAATATGTACCATTATCATCATCACCATCATCTCCATCTTCTCTGTTCCTGGGTTGAGATAATTTGTAATGCACTTTAATGTCCCACAGGAATCTTGTTACTACAATGCACTCTCAGGAGGGCAGCTGGGACTAGCTGGCTTGCAGAGCCCTGACTCACATTCTCAGCACCAACTCCCCTGTAGGGAGCCATCACTGGTATTCTTTAACTCAGATGAGAAAGCTTGATGTATGTGTCCTTGAAGCTTATGTAGTTTTCAGAAATATTCTGCACTAGAACCAAACAGACGTGCTGTAAGGCAAAGACAGCTTGTTTATTGCTGAGGGAGGTTTCAAAATTATGTCAGGGTCCATTTTTATTATGTCTCCCTCGATGCCCATTGTCAAAATTAAACACGTATCTAGCCACCCTGCAAAGCTCTCTGCAGCAGAGGTCATAAAAAATTCTAAAAATTTTTAGGAATATAAGAAAGTACTCGCTGGAGGTGTTGTATTTTTCATTACAAAATAATTCAATATTAATAGAAAGATGGTTAATAAAAATTTGATGCGTGTGCTTGATTCTCAGGGTTTTTCATGGAACACAAAGTTGAATAACTGTATTTCCAGAATTTTCTCTGATCATTACTTTCATGATGGTGGAAAATTTGACCCATTTTCTAGAATCTTGATTCTATCAAGTATAAAATGCATACACATATGTGTACATGTATACATATACAAGGGAAGAAGAAAAAGTAAATATTCATACTATATGTGATTTATCCTAACTTCAAGAGGTAGAAATGGTGAATCTTTTGTGGAATTGAAAACCACTGTGTTGCTTTTTATTAATGTCTGCTGGAGTTAGCTTTTTTCAGTTTACTAAGGTATTTTACACTTTCAACCAAGAATGAATACTGAATTTTAATTAACTGTCTTTTTTAATACCTACTGAAAGGGTGTAAAGATTTTATTCTTTCAAGTTCTATATGTAACAAACAATATTGTCCTTATATTTTGAGAAAGCATCCAGGTTATCTTAATGTTTGTTCTGAGTATTACATAGATTCAAGATCCACTGAAGAATTTTTCTCTTAGCATTCATATTCATTATGGAATTCATACATATTTTTCTTCTTAATCTTTTTGTTTGATATAGTTTAGTATCATCCCTAGGTGTTGTGAAATTCTAAACCACTTATAAGTTTTTCTTCCTTTGCTACCTATAAAAATTTCAGCACTACTGAAGGTAGTTGGGTTTTAATGTTTGAAAGGTTAGATTGTGGAAATATTCTAGGACAGATGATCCCTTGCATTCAAAGTTACTTTTTTCTGTCAATCCTATTAGATTTCTTTGATGCAAGAGTAAATAGCATTTGAGGGCCTGGAGAGATGGATCAGTGGTTAAGGCACTTGTCTACAAAGGCTAATGATGTGAGTTCAATTCCCCACTACCCATGTAAAGTCAGATGCACAAAGCGGCAAAGACATCTGGAGTCTCTTTGCAGTGACTGGAGGCCCTGTTTCACCCATTCTCTCTGTCTGTCTCTCATCTCTCTCTGTTTATAAATAAATATTTTAAAAGAATAGCATTTTGTTCATATTCATTTACTAGTTTCTGAAAGGATTGCTCTCCCTTCATTGTTTTTAATCTCCCCATTTATCATCTCATCCCTGATGTTTTGTTTCTCTCCCTTTCAATTTTTTTTTTTTGGTGAGGAATTTTCATTATGGAAGTTTTAAAATTTATTTTGAGGTGTAAGGTTTTTCAATAACAGATTATTTTCTTTTGAATGATGCCTCCCTGTGCAGACTATTAGGGAGTCTTCACTTCACAGTCCCTATTCTGTTTCTTTGTTTAGACTTCTCATCTTGATGCAGGTTTTGCTAGTGGGTTTTCTGATTAGTTTACCTGCCACTTGGGTAGATTTCTCTTCACACTGTGCTAATATCAGCTTTGCTTATGTACTTCTGCTTCTTCACAGAGCTTTAATTTGAGTTTGTTGTTTTTTTTTCTATTGATGCTTCATTTTTTGTGCCTTTTACACAGAGAAGAAAGATTTCAGTGGATTCTTTCATTGTTCCATCTCTCAATTTTAATTCTTTGCACAGTTGGGCACAGTTATAATTTACTGGGTTTTTCATCATTTTCAGAGATAACTGTGTATGTGACGGCACTTTGTTATGGTGCCAGTAGCTATGCAAACTATAGCAAAACAGCATAGGAAATAATCTGTAAATATACATCAACATTTCTTTTTACAGACATAAAACTTTGATCATGTAACCCAATTTTGAGAAATATAACAGGAATCAATGGCAAGCAATTCGATCAACAATGTGAGGCTTACTTTCAAGTCATCAGTTAAATATCTCAGAAACAATGCACACATTGAAAAATGAGTGCTCATTAAATAAATGTTAAGTAAATAATGGTCTGTAGTCAGTAAAATATAACATTAATTTGATTAACACTTAAAGATATGAAAGGGTAAATGAAAACAGTAGATGATGATCCAACAATGTGTGAATACCAAGCAATGTTACTGGTTATATCTGTGGAGGTACACAGGTAGTTTTCAGTGTCAGTTTTACATGGTTTTAAATTAATTATGGATTAGCTTTATGATTAGAAATCTTGAAATAACCCTAAAATGGTACACACGCTGCTACTATCTCAAGAATAATAAATAGCACATTTTAATCGAGTGCAAGGTACCTCTTATAATACAAAGTCCTTAACATAATTATCTCACTTAAGCCTCTACCAGTTTTATATAGCAAAAATCAATGTTTTCAGTTTTCAGTTGAAGTACATAAAAAGGTAAAACTGTCCAATGTCACACAGCTCCTAAGAGGCAGTATCTGAATTCAGACCCATTTCAGCCTGACGCTAAAATCCCACCTTCTTAGAACTGATGACTGTGTGTACTTCCTGCCCTAACAGACTCTAGCTTTAACATAAAGAAAATCATCTTTAAATTGTATTCATTCTTATTTCATACTCTGAATATGAACTTAAAAAGAGGACTCAAAGGCCAGGATTAAAACAAATCCTGTTTTGTGAAAAACATACAAAAACAGAAAACATCAAACATGATCATACTTCGATACATATCATGGAACATTCTCTCACCAGTTAGTTTATGAAACAGAAGAGATCTTGACCAACAAGGGACCAGATCAATAATTCATAGAATATTAAATCTTCCAAGCTAACAATTATACAATTTAATGCACTGCATAGGTAATTTTCATTCTAAATATCCTCATGGTAGGAAGACACACTAAATTTTCTTGTCATTATCCCATCATTAGACAAATCATGCAGCATGCCCTGACTTCCATTTTACAAACAACCAGGTTCCTCACATGTTGTTTTAAGTCCAATTTCACCGTGTCTCCTTTAACATGATTAGCATTCCAGACTACTTTCATTTTAACAGGATTAAGAACAGTAGCAACTACCTAATCACAGCAGTCTAGAGGCTCAGACAAGACAGATGCCCAAATTCTGAAGGGATTTTAAATAAAACAATGATTAATATACGTTTCAACATTTCTTCTCCCAGAATTTATCACCATTTCTCAGGTAACTTCATAAAAGTAACCAAAGTAAAAAAAGTTACAAAATACCAAAACAAACCTGTCCCCTGCCCAAAGCTAAACTATGAGGTAGCAAAGATTCTGAAGTCAAAGCTATAAAATTAGGGGAAAACGGAACTTTATAAGATAGAGTATTGGAAGCACATCTGACATCAAGTCCACAGAGAAAATATTGATAAGTACTTAGTGCTTTTTCATCCTTATCAACAAATGAACATTAAAATATGAAAAAAATCAAACCAAAACAATTCAGAACCTGGGTCACAAGTGGATCACAGGGTGGAAAGGTAAGAATTATTCTCCCCATATTCGTCCTTTCCATTGGAGAGCAATAGGAGTGACAATTTTCCAAGTATAACCATAAACATATGAGGATTTAGAAAATAAACTCTAAATATTAGCAAAAAGCAGACTCTCTATGACTTTGGACAACAATTTCAATGATGGTGTCTTATCCACTGTTATATAGTGTTGCCCCTGCCAAGATAATACTTATTCATAAGATAAATGGGAATGAAGGAGCAATGATTTGTTGATGCGATCCTCAACCACACAGTGCATGAGTTCCCTAATCCAGTATTTCAACCAATAGGAGAAAAGTCCGACTCCCTCTTCACCTAATCAAGACCCCCTGTGCCACACAGAAAAAGCAAGACATCCAATGACACTATAGCCTCTTCACATGAGCATAAAAGAATCTCAAAATAAATTTCATTTGCTTTTTCCCCCCACTACCAAATTTTGTTCAACTAAATACCTAGGCTTTGGTTCCCATAGCTATATTGCAATAGAACACAGAGAAAACCCACCAGGTCTCATGAAGACATTTATAGATCCCACATCTCTGTGGATGCATGTCCACAAATTCACTGCATAAAACCCCCCAAAATATTTTAAAGGGAACAGCTAAGCAAATTTGTCCCAACAGAAATACAAGTAAATGGATGAAAAACTGGCTATCTAACCGTATATAGGGAGAAATCGTAATTGGTAGTCCGTCTAGTTGGGGAGAGGTTTCCAGTAGGGTCCCACAAGGATCGATATTGGGTCCCATTTTGTAAAATATCTTTATAAAAAATCTGGAAGACAAAGTAGAGAATGTGCTAATTAAGTCGACCGATGGGTTAGCACTGGTACTTAAAGCAAACTCAACTTAGGTAAGTAAATATTACTGGTCTTCAAAAGCATAAAGACCGGTGCTAACAGAAAATAAGAGAATTCTAATTAGTTAACTTTTACAATGTATTTTCTAAAGAAAATGTAATTGCAAGCAGTTAGAAGTACATTGCAGACATCTCAGTGGCTTTGCAAGACGAAAAAGACCATAGAGCCACCACAGCACGGATATGGATGGGACATAAGGAATACCCTCTAATAGAAATCTTTTCTGGTGGAGTTTTATTGGGAAAGCTGGTGGCTGTGGGTTTCTCATTGTATAGGCAGTGTGATAAGGCAAGGAAAAGTAGGTTCCAAAATAGGCATATACTTAGTAATTGGCAGAAAAAAATTAACCAGGAACTAGCTTAAAACTTTAAGGAAAAAGAAGAGGACTGAAAACTTAAAGCCCTGAGCAAAGCAGGTTTGGGAATCAACCAATAGCAAGTGGTTAACACACACACACACACACACACACACACACACACACACACACACACACGTGCAGATGTGCAATTCAAGGGAAGGAACATCAGGAGGACTTTACTAATACTAGGATCAAGATTATATATTTTCCTTTTTCTTTTAGTTGATTTTAGGAATTGTATATTTTGAACTACTGCCAAGGATACTTGGGGAAATATCAGCAGATCTCATATTGGTTTGAATTCATGTTATAAATCTTAATATTTTATTATTCTAAGTTGTTTCATGAAGGCAACTGAAACTAACACTTGGTTGTGGGCTTTTCTTTTCTTTTTTAAAATCCCTTCTTATTTCTATTTATGATTTTCTCTTTTATATAATTTTTATTTTTTTTAATTATTCATTTTAAATAATTAAATACAAAAGTCTGAGCAAGTCTTGTGACGGTACCCTCATTTCCCTCTCTGGGAAAGTAGGTGGAGTTTATATAGGTGAAGTCTTCTAAGCTGAATGCATCTATAAAATAAACAAAAACATTAAGAGAAAGTTGAGAGAACACAGGAAAATGTGGATGTATGTGTTGAAGTACTACTTTGTTCCCCTTTGGGTCTTTCTCACTTCATCCTGCCCTGGCCTCAGGAGCAATTTACAAATCACCTTATGTGAACAGGTACACTAGTTTCTTCTCTGGAAAACTACCAAAGGCAGAAAAAAACAAACAAACAAAAAACCTTATTTCTTTTCCTAGCATCCAATTTTTTTTTGCCAGAGAAGACGACAATGTTTAGTTGATTATATGTCTTAAATTTTTTGAAAAAAAATAGAATTCTAGTAAAAGAAATGGGACATTATTGATTTAAAAAATAATATCATTCATCAGTCATGACAGTGCCACAAAAGAAAGGATTTAAGAGTCTGAACCCAAAATGGATCTCCTTAGACCTTTCATGCTGGGTACAAAGACCCTGAGTATCTCAAATGCATTATGGGCATTTTATTATTTTAATCTAATCAGGATTGCCATTGAATGCCTTAGTAAATAATTGATAAAATTTGACAGAGTAGGTTTTCTATAAATTTTACAGCTAACCTTCATTGGGAAAACAATTTGCTTACTATAATATTTTAGTTTCATATGCATATTTCTTTCTAGTCAGTACTCTCCTTTATGGATGCCAGACGATGTAAAACAGAGATAATCAGTGCCGGTATGTCTAGAGATGGTCAATTTCATTTTTCAAAACAGTGCTTAACATACATAGAATGTTAATATTTAATTACTATCTACCATATCTCGGAATGATTCCCAGGTAGTGAGGTCTCTGAGACTCTTTTTGTATAACAATCACCTCAACAGTCATATCGTGAGAGGGATTAACCTCATTTACAGATGAGGAATTGAAAGGCTGGACAGGTTGACTTTGTCTATTGTCACATGCAGGCATTAAAGGGGAGAGAAAATACTGAAACTGATTGACTTCAAAATATTTATGTGGAGCAGTCGGGCTAAATAAGTCCTGATAAACTTCAATGTTTTATATACTAATCAGCAAAAATTATGAAACCATGTTGTCAAACAGTATTGTAAATAACTGAGGCATATTACTATTATTTTTCTTGGCTTTAGTTTGGGAATTAGATGCTGTGATTTGGACTGGATTGTGCATCCCTTGTTGTGAGGAGCCATCCTGGGCAGTGTGGAATGTTAAGCAGCATTGTGGCCTCCACACAGCAACACCAGGGCAAGGCCATTTCTCAGTCTGACAACCAAAAATATCTCTAGACAGTGTCACAGACTCCCTGGGAGACAAGGATCATCTTTCTTTTGAAAACACTGCAACTTATGTTCTTTCCTTCCCTGCGACCTTCACTGTGTCCACCCTCAGCCAGGAGCTAGACAAGGTACTTGTCCACTGAACCTTTCTCTGACTCCATCTGGAAGAAATTGAATTCAGATCTATCCAAGGCTCTTCAGGTTCCATTTATATAAAATCTCCACCACCACAATGTTAACTTTATCATTTAAATGTAAATTAGTATAAAAAGTAGGGTAGGTGAAAGTGAAGAAGATCAGATGCTATCTCATTAAGTCAGCCTTGCATTAGGCAATTGTTTAAACGCCTTTCAAAGTTCACTTTTGTGAGAGTTTATTTCTTCTCAGTTCTTTACTAAGGATACAATATGGAGATCATGACATAGGTTTACAAGGACTATTCGAGAACCATATCAGAAAGCTTCCTGTTGTATCTACCAGCACACAGATTCCAGAAAGTAAAACTCTGGGCACTGGAAAGAAATTGTCAATTCCTTAGACTACATGGATTACTAGCTTTCAAGCTTAAACAAAATGATTTGTATCATTTCAAGTATCTTTGTTTTTGAGAAAGCAGTGTCTTTGATTTTATTAATTAAAAAATCAGATATGGGGGACTGGAGAGGCAGCTCAATGGTTAAGGTGCCTGCCAAGTCTATGATCCTGGTTCAATTCTCCAGTACACACATAAGCCAGATGCACAAAGTGGAACATTCATCTGGAGTCCATTTGCAGTGGCCAGAGGCCCTCACACACCCATTCTCTATATCTGTCTCTCTTTATCTTCCTCTGCTTGTAAATAAAAATAAGACTTCAAAAATATTTTTCAAAAATAAAACATGGATATGTGAGAAATGAGTCCATCAGCATCTTCCATGGAGTTTGCTCCAATTCATGCCATTGCAGAAATGATACCCATGCTATCCATGGAGTTAAAATGAAGTTGGGAATACTAAACTGGCAATGAACTAAATAATTATTGCTCTGGTGAATCATTCCAGATGGTTTCAAAGCCTTCATGCTTTCCTAGTCCAATTACTATCAACTATTTATTGATTCTAACATCACACACTGCTTTATAAATACTACTCAGGGAAGATATTAAATCAGGAGAATATTTTATTTCAAAAAGTTTTAATTTGTATGATTAAGAAATGCAGATCTAATTATTCTGCCCAATGCTGAAAGGTCTATAATAGGAAACAAAGTGTGGCTAGCTCCAGTGAGGCTATCTTTCAAATCCTTAATGTGATAATTCTTCAACTGGGATGCAAATCAGAATAATCAAGGAACCTTTAAAACATATGATGCTGAGGATTGGGGGAGGGTGCCTAGACTTCAGTCTTTAAAATTCCCATCGCATGTCACTGGACCACTGAAACTTGTAACCACTGACTTCAACAATAAACACTGTAAAGTAGTGTAAGGGGCCTTTCAGCATGCTTAGCTTAATCAAAATGGAATCCATCTGTGGAGAAGTGCTCCAAGGCAAATGGTAGATATATAAGGCATTAAGTAAGTCTGTGTTTTTTGAGAAAAAATATACCTCTTTTCTTCCTGTACTTCTTTCTACCAGTCTGTTTATTTCTAGGGAAAAGTATCAGGTTGTTGTGGTAGGGTATTAAATACATCTCTAAACATTTTTATTTCTCTTTTAAGCCGCAAAATAATTCATGTCTCAGGTCCAGGTCCTTCATTTAGTATAAATGTGAATTTTATAGAGTAGTTTTTTTTATTTATTAACTTAAGGCTAGTTGCTATCAGCAACTGATATTGAGTAGAGTAACATGAAGTTTCTTTTTAAAGTAAATTTTTAAAGAAGCCTGTAAAGGAATGCAAAGTAATACTAATATATATAATTCACATATATGATAAAACATGTATATGTGGTTCTCAGGCAATATTGGTTTAAGCAATCCTTCTGTTAATGGAGAGGGCATCTAGTTATTGAGTGATGCTTTTGGGTGCCAATCGTGCATCTCTCGCTCATTATCTGTGTAATTAGGGGAGGGAATTATCCAACTCTTCCATAGGGCTTAGTTGGCTCCCAAGGACACTACCCTATATCATTAGCAGTCAGTCATCCCTAAGTTTAGAAGCAAAGAGATCAGTCATCCAAGTTTACCTTATTGACATCCAGGCGCATCTTCTCATTGTTGGCACTGGCAGCCTTCTCAGCTGCCTTCTTTTGGCGCTGGGGTCCCCTCCCAAAGAAGATGTAGTTGACCAGAGCATACTCAAGAAGGGCCATAAACACAAAGACAAAGCATCCCATCAGGTACATATCAATGGCCTTCACATAGGGGATCTTAGGGAGGGTCTCCCTGAGATGGGTGTTAATTGTGGTCATTGTAAGGACAGTTGTAATTCCTGTAAAAAAAAAAAAAAAGAAAAACTGATAGTAACAATGCCCTACATTCTTTCTGTTCACATAATAGCTAGAGAGGCCTAATTTTACTCATCTGAACACACCACAAAATGTTTAATGGGCAGATTTTCTATACTAGCCTTGTGTCTGTCCATGTAGATGACCATAGATTAATTTACAGTGAGCATGAGTCATCTTGGCAAATATCGTTTATTAATTATTTAATTTTTCTATTAAGAGTGGTTTATGTAGAGTACAATTTAAATACTATGATCGACATGATGTACGAGGACAATTAATACAGGAAAGACCCTAGTTTGGGTGTCTGGGGTGGTAGTGACAGGAATGGGGAAATTGAGATGTTGGAGGTGTTTCCTGTGGGATGAGTGTGTGTTATCTAGACAACCAATAACTGGATGTCAATTGTTGCAGTAGGTTTTAGGGCACTGAAGCAGAAAGAGCCTCATCATATATGGGTATGGGTCAGAGTTTACTACTCCTTGAGGAGATTGCAAGGAAATCTCTTTTTTTGTTGTTCTATTTATTTATTTATTTACTTATTTATTGTCCATAATGAGTTACATTATTTAATGGGCAAACAATGAGTTG
>PVHP010015782.1:12141-37113 GCA_004024765.1 Zapus hudsonius | reverse complement strand
GTTCACCTAGGGCTGTTGTGAGGGACAAATGAGAATGTGACATGAACACCATACCTGGTCTTATCACTCTCTTACTTGGTCTTCGCGCCCTTCCTATTGTACAGTTGAGGTGACTGAGACTATGGAAGTTAAGTGACTGGCCCAATGTCACCAGCTGGGAAGTGGATGGAGCTTGAAGCTCAGGTCTGAGACTCCAAAGCCTTCCGTTCTACCCAAGCACAGGGCCTCTGCCCACAGCTCCACTTCCCAAGTCAACCTCTCCTCTGACGTCCCAGGTCTCCAGGCTCATCACAGCACCTGAAGCTTCTACACTTGGTCCCCATCAGCAGAGGCTGAGAAACCCACAGCTCCTGGCCATGCTGAATGGAGACGATAGTGAAGCCTGGGGGATTGGCCAACTCTGGTGCTCACTCACCTGGCTCTGCCTCTCCCAGCCTTCTCCTCATGAGAGTCACATATGACAGCTACTCCCCAGGGTGGGAATAACGGAGAGTCACCTGGAGTAGGTGCAGCTGGGAGGTGAGCAGCAGCCTGCTACCATCTGCTCCCGGGGAAGCTCTGCAGAGGAGGCCAGTGGAACACTCGTGTATCTTCCACACACCAAGCACCCACCAGGCTAGCCCCAGTCTTGTTCCTCCTTCCCCCTCCAGCCCCCAGTGCTCTCCTGCCCTCTCCCCTCTCAGGACCTTTCAGCTGCTGCTGAGGAGCCCATCTGGCCAGAGCCCAGGAGAAGTTAGAACATGCTGGCCTCTCTTTCCCTCACTGTGAAGGGAAATACTGCCTCTTTTTTATTTTATTTTATTTCATTTTATTTTATTTTGGTTTTTCAAGGTAGGATCTCGCTCTAGCCCAGGCTGACCTGGAATTCACTCTGTAGTCTCAGGGTGGCCTCGATGATCGTCCTACCTCTGCCTCCCCAGTGCTGGGATTAAAGGCATGCGCCACCACGCCCGGTCTGGAAGACACTGATTCTTAAGGGAAGGACTTAGAATAAGGCTTGTCCCTCTCTCCACAGCCCTTGGCCCTTCCAACACCTGCTCTAGAAACACGGGCCCACAGGCGCTGCCTCATGTAGACACCCCATCAGCTTGGACCCACAGGGACTGGCAGTCTCCCAGACCCAGGCCCACCCACAGGCTCCCAGGCCCATGCAGAGGTGCTGCGCATGAAAGCACAACTGGACACACAGAACACGGACACACAGACACACTAATGCGCTGACCAGGAGAAGATGAAGACAAGGTCATCCACTCCATGAGGCTCCAAGCCCAGCATTCTCCCCTCCCACCCTGGGGACCCAGCTCCTTACCTTTCCTGTGGGGTTGGGACTAAAGTTCCAGAGTCTGACTATATGAGGCAAGAATTGGGGTGCTGAGGGGAGCCTAAGACTTGCCCTCAAGTCTTCTTTTTTTAAATATTTTAATTTATTTATAAGCAGAGAGAGAGAGAGAGAAAGAGAAGAGAGACAGCGAGAATAGGTACGCCAGAGCCTCCAGCCACTGCAAATGAACTCCAGTTACATGCACCATTTTGTGCATCTGACTTTATGTGGGTACTGGGGAACCAAACCCTGGTCATCAGGCTTTACAGGAAAAGGCCTTAACCTCTGAGCCAACTCTCCAGCACCAAGTCCTCCTCGATTGTGAAGAGCCGCCTGAGGTCCTCCTGAGGGAAGGAGAGAGGGGAGCAACTCTGAACCAAACTCCTTTTTCTGGCCTGTTTACTCCAGGTCAGCCTCAGGTAGCACCTCTGTCCCCCATTCCCCTGCACTGGTGGGGGACAATGGGCAGAGGCCTGGGGCCTTGGGAGGCCTGGAGACAAGAGCTTGCCTGAGGGCCCTCTGGGCCTGGGAAGGACAGAGCCTGGGCACGGATGCTGAGGGCGGGAGAGGGGCAGGATTTATGGCATTTCCCCTCCAGCTGGAAACAAAGGCAGATTCCTGTGTCCAGCGTGAGCAATCCGGTCCCACCCACTCGAGTGGCTGGAGCTGAAGGAAATCCCGCTGGCCTCTGGCCTCACCAAGCTATTCAGGCCCCTTGGAACAATCTCTCTCCCTGCCAGGGCCATTGCTGAGTCCCAAGGCCCTTCCCCTCCTCTCCATGCCAAGCACTAAGCCCTTACCATGGGGGAAGAGTTACCTAAAGCCCTCAGGCAACAAGGGTCCTTCATACCACCTTCCAGAGCTCTTGCTAGTCAGCTCTGCCCTCCCACACCCAAGCCCAGGCCCAGCCTTTAGGGGAAGGAAAAGTCTAATGCCTTGAAGAAGCGCCATTTAAACTCTCAGCAAGGACCTCAAGGCATGCGCTGTAGGGTGGGGATTGGGACACCCCAAACAATGAAATGGTTCACCCCAGTAAATTGACATGCCTTCTCTCCCTGTAGCAAACTGCAACTCCAGGGAAAGGGGTGGGTGCCACTGTCCTTAATTAGTGAAGTGACAGGAGATCTTGTCTGGTACTAATAGAGTAGGAACTAAAGATTTGGCATATTATTAACTATGCAAAACACAATCAATCATTTGAGGGAGAATATCTCAGTTACCTAAATCCTGAAGCTTTCTTAGCCCTCATGAGGCCTGAAGACAGGAAGACAGGATCTCAAGACAGCCCTGAATAAAAATAATAATAGCATTATTATTGTTATTATTATTATTGTAATGGTGATTGAAACTAGGACCTTATGCATGGTAGACAGATACTCTTCCACTGAGCTATCTCCAGCCTTTTTAAATTTTTTTTTTTTTTTTTTTGCTCGTTTGGGTTTTCGGAGGAGGAGGAGGATTTTTGACAGGATCTCATGTAGCTTAGACTGGCCTCAGTAGCCAAGGATGAACTTGAACTCAAAATTCTCCTGCTTTTACCTCCCAAGTGCTGAGATTACAAGTGTGTGCCACCACGTGTGACTTCTTAAAATTTTGAGATAAGGGCTTACTAAATTTCCCAGACTGGCCTTGAACTCACTCTGTAGCTCAGGTAGGCCTTGAACTTGTGATCTGAGAAGCTGGGAGCTGGAATTACAATCCTGTACCACCATGCCCAGCTTCTTATTAGAAACTCTTTTTCCAAAGTTTATCTATTTTTTGTATCATATTCTTATTTAGGTGAGGACATAGGGGCCACTCTGCTGACACACAGCCGTGCCTGGGGTCTGCGGGCTCCCTGTTCAGTGTTCAGTCCTCCTTTCCCCAAACAAACCAAACATGAGTGTGAGTTTCTCAGCTGGTGGAGGACTTGCACATACGCTTTGCTGTTAGTCTGAGAATGTGAATGAGAAAGTAGAATCAACCCCTTCCTACAGGCGTGAAGACTGAGGCTCAAGTGCAGGCGTTCCAACTTCTAGCTTGGGTTCTTTCCACTGACTCTCTTCCTCTGCAGTCAGGCCATCTTGGTGGTAAGAGTTTGGGGTTCTAGAAGTAGGTAAGAAGGGGTGCCTAGAACTCAATGCACAATGTAGTGCTTGGGAGAAGACCACTCTAGACTAGCTTCCCAAAAGACATCATGCTTTATGCCTGCACCCCTGTGACACCACACGGGCACCTTCTAACCTCCACTCTCTGGTCCGGACACCATCCTTTGCTCAGATGCTTCCATGCTGAGATGAGGGGCCCTTAGGGCTCAGGGTGGGTAGAGAATGAACCACCCTCTTGAGGAGATCTGGAAGCACCGGGAGGAAGAGGGAGATGCCTTGGCGGCTTCAAGTCTGGGAATCTGACGGGTGTCTGCCAGTCTCTTCCTGGGGAGCTATGGAAGGGGTTGTGCTGTGGCTTCCATGCCTTCTAGAGCCTAGGCAGAGCTATACTGCATTTTGACCTGAGCTAGAGTGACAGAGCCTGGAACCAGGTAAGAATGTCACAGAAAGCTGTAGGAGCCGTCAGGCTTCTCTAGCCTAAACTCCTCTGTGTACAGAAGAGAAACTGAGGCACAAGGAAGTGAACCAGTTTTGGAACCCAGCCCTCTGGCCCACAGCTACTGATCTATCCAAGACATCATGGTGCTTTCTGCCCTGAGGACACTGGGAAGGAAGGCTCCAACCAGCCCACCACACTGGAATCTGGCCTGTGCTCAACACATAGATAAATGAAACTTACAGGTACTTGTTCCACTTTTTCCCTGAAAAGGTCCATAATTCTCCCTCATCAGCCACCTTGTCTGCTGCGTTTCTTTTTCTTTAATGTTTATTTATTTAAGAGAGAGGGGTGCCGGCCGTGGTGGCACATGCCTTTAATCTCAGCACTCGGGAGGCAGAGGTAGGAGGATCGCCATGAGTTCAAGGTCACCCTGAGACTACATAGTGAATTCCAGGCCAGCCTGGGCTAGAGTGAGACCCTATCTCGAAAAAAAAAAAAAAAGAGGGGGGATTGCTCAATGGTTAAGGCATTTGCCTACGTGGCCTAATGACCTGGTTCCATTCCCCAGTACCCAAAAGCCAGATGCACAAAGTGGCGCATGCATCTGGAGTTTGTCGTGGCTGGAGGCCCTGGCACACCCATTCTCTGTGTCTCTCAGTCTCTCCACTTGAAAAAAAATTAAGTATTAAAAAAAAGAGAGAGAAGCCGGGCGTGGTGGCGCACGCCTTTAATCCCAGCACTGGGGAGGCAGAGGTAGGAGGATCGCTGTGAGTTCAAGGCCAGCCTGAGACTACAGAGTGAATTCCAGGTCAGCCTGGGCTAGAACGAGACCCTACCTCGAAAAACCAAAAAAAAAAAAAAAAGAGAGAAGAAGGAGAGAGAGAGAGAGAGAGAGAAGAGAGAATGGGCACACCAGGGCCTCCTGCCACTGCAAACAAACTCCAGACACATGAACCACTTTGTGCATTGTGGTTTGAATCAAGCGCCTTTAACAGCTGAGCCATCTCTCAGTCCATGGGATTCTATTTTTCTAGTGTGAAAAATTCCTAGGCTGTCCAATCTAATCCTCCCAGTCTGCATTTTTTTGGGGGGTCAGTGCTGAAGACCGAATCCAAGCCTGATGATCTACTGAGCTACACACCTTCCACTGCGCAGTTAGAATAGCACAGCACAGCTCACCCCTTGCTTTTCTTCCTTGCCTCCCTGGTGCAGAAGTGGCTGCATAGTGTGTGGAGCCTAATGCAACATGAAAATTCTTCTCAAATATCATTAATAGGAAGAATCCTGATGTGGTGGCGGACACCTTTAATCCCAGCACTCTGGAGGCAGAGGTAGGAGAATCACTGTGAGTTGGAGGCCAGCCTGAAGCTACAGAGTGAGTTCCAGGTCAGCCTGGGCTAGAGTGAGACCCTACCTCAAAAAAAAAAAAAAAAGCCCACAAAACATGGTTGAACTTAATACAAATGGCTGACTACAAAGTCAAGGTGTTGGGCTAGATAGATGGCTCAGCGGTTAAGGCACTTGCCTCCAGTGCCCAAGGCCCTGGGTTCAATTCCCCAGGACCCACATAAGCCAGTCCCACAAGATGTTGGCTCTGGTGCTCTCTCAATCAATCTCTCTCTCTCTCTCTCTCTCTCTCTATATATATATATATATATATATATATATATATATATATATATATATATCTGCTTGAAAATGAATAAATATTTTTAATTTAAAAAAAAGTCAAGATGTCCATTGCCTTTTCCACACCAAACTCCATGTCACCTGCCATCCGAAGAGAACCTCCGTGTGTTTTCACCTCAAACTCCCCTCCCAGGATCTCCAGGTCTGTGCTTCTGGCAGGGAGAGAAAATCCTTCTGCATCTCTAAACTGGAATCCTTTGGGCCTGTTTCCTCTTGTTCTGTCCACTGAATATGGGGAAACAGCTGGGTCTTATAAGCAAGTAATTCTTGTAGACTTGGACTCAGTCTGTAATTCCTTTTCTATGTTCTCATTGGCCTGAGGCCCCAGTGCTTTCTCTAGCTTTTTGTCACTCCTCTCACACATCCCCCGGGTTCTCTGTGTTGTGGGAGACGTGGGGTCTGCAAGATCCCAAAGGCACCAGTCAGTGAAGTACGGTAGATGCCAGCACTGATGAGCAGTGCCTACCACCCCCACCTGGGTCCTCCTTCCTCTTAAATCTTCTTTTGTCTATTTCAGGAACCTGCCTACGAAAGTCTCCCATCCCCACTGACTCTCCTCAGTATCTCTCAGCTCTCTCTGTCCCCTCCATGATCTCACGCATCTGCCTTCCCAGGGGACAGCCCTTGAACTTGGGCTGCAGGGGTTCCTCTGGGTCCTAGCCTAGAGCCCTCACTCCCAGGTCTCAGGATAGAGGGGAGAGAGGTTAGCCAGAAGCCATGGCAGGGCTGCTAGGAGAGTGGATGTGAAAGACAGCCGCACAGCCTCGTCCCAGTCACAATGTGACTGCTATAATCTTGAGAAGCAGATACTGTAATCCCATAGTACTTCCTATTGGCTGCAGGGCCTGGCTCTGTCTTGACGCTAAAATTTGGTTGTGCTGGGGTTCTGGAAATTCACAGGGCTCAGAAGTTATGAAACAGCTGTGGGTGGGGGTGGGGAGGGCTTCTGCAGAGGAAGTGAGGTCAGTCTGAGCCTCTGGCCATTGTCTCCCCCAGCCTCTATTTCTGCCAGTGTTGGGTGGAGCTCCCTGGCCCATCTTGCCAACTCCCTATGTCCCAACAAGCCTTAGAGGTTGTCTCCTATGCCTTTCCACTGGACACTCTCCTCAGACCCCTCAAATGTGAACTGACAAACTCCTTCATCGAAGGCCTGTTTTGTGTGGCAGTTAGTCAGTCTCTGCTTGGACTGAAATTAGCACCATGTCTTTACATTCTCAACAGCCCTAGAGGCTGACCCTGGGTATTATGCTCACTTAACAGATAGGGACTGAAATACCCAGGTATCTCCAAGCTCACTCAACTAGCCTGGATCCCCAGTACGTGGTCAGACATCAGAGTCTGTGTGGACACAGTAGAAGCTAAGAATGAAACTAGAGTCCACGGTGGTGGCACACGTCTGTAATCCCAGCACTCAGTAAACAGAGGTAGGAGGATCACTGTGAGTTCGAGGCCAGCCTGGGACTACAGAGTGAATTCCAGGTCACCTAGGGCTAGAGTGAGAGCCTGCCTGGTGGCGGGGGAGGAGAGTTCTGTCTAATAAGGTGGGAAGTCCACCCACTCCCAGCGTGTGCAGGGAATCAGGGGACCACTTTGTTCACCCATGGAGGTGTCGCTCCTCTCCCCAGCTGCCTGGCCATCATGAGGCTCTGTAACACCCCGCCCCCCAATTCTAAAGCTCCTTTGGGGGGTTGGGATCCCCTCTTAGAAGGAAAGTTCGAGACAGTTCCCAGCACCTCTCCTTTCACTCTGACTGGCCCTGATAGAGAGGGTGAGCCCAGAGGGACTCAGATGACCACTGACTCAGAGCTGCTCCTCTGGGCTCCTTTAGCCTGGGGCTCAGAGCTGGTGACAAGGCTGCGGAAGAGGGGAGAGGACCAGTGAGTGGGTGCAGGGTGACGGGGCTGGACCCACTGAGGCGTCTCAGAGGGAGGAGCCCACATTTGGCCAGCTCTTCAGCCCCAAACTGCAGATCCGTGCCTCCAGCAAGGAGGACCCCGGGGTGGGTCAGGACAGGTACCTTACAGGGCTCACCTCGGGCGCCTCCCTACAGATGGGATCCCCGGCTGCTGCCCCTGGGCCGGGATGGGGGAGGGGGTACCCCAAGATCGGCAGGGAGGCTGGGACGGCTGCCCTGGGGTCTGCAGTTGGCGGGGGCGCCGGGCCCTGAGGCCGGTCCTGGGCAATAGGAAACGAGTTATTAGGAGGGAGTGGTGGAGCCCAGCCAGGCAGGAAGACGCTGGAATAAGAAACATTTTTGCTCCGGCCCTTTCCCAGTGCCGGGAGGCTGCCGCGCCAAGCGAGCTTCTCCTGGGATCCCGAGCCGGTCCCAGGCCCCCCTGCGACAGACCCGCCTCGGCCACCACCCGGGACAGGCGGCTTGCGCTGCGCCCAGCGACCGGCCACCACGGGGGAGGACGGGCTGTCCTGCTACCCAGCCCAAAGGTGAGTCGAAGATGCCAGCCGAGCTAGGCAGGGCGGCCTGGCCCCGACCCCAGTGGGAACTTGCTTCCAGGGGATCCCAGAGACTTCGCAGAGGGGGTGCAGCAGGCGCTGAGAGCCCACTGTCCCTTCGTTGGGGGCAACAATCTACTGCCACCCCTACACACACACACACCTGAGACTGGGGACACTGGATGGGTCTGAACTGGGAATCACAAACCTTTGCCCCAGCTGGGAGTCCTGGGGCCTGTCGCTAAGCTTACCTTCTGTCTTCATCCCTAAACCTGGCTGACAGATTCTTCTTGCTGTGTCCCCATGTCCCGCCAGGCCTCTGAGTTGACCTGAGAGTGAGTGTGCGCATCCCAGGCTGCGGAGGCTCCTGTCAGAGCCCTCATTTCCCAGAGCAGCCCTTACAGCTCTTGCTCCAAGACCCTGACACTACAATGCCACCCCAGATGTCTCCCCTTCGGCCCTGAACAGACACATAAATCCCCCTGCCATGGCATCCTCAAGAGTCAGGCCAAAGAGAATCCCAGGCTGGGAGCCCCCAGGGAGTGGGTGGGCTCTCTTCTCTTCTCCATGGACAAGTGTCTCTCACTGAATTAGGATCTGCCCTGCCTGATCCATTTGTTCCAGTACCTGTCCTTTCACTTGGTCTCCCACGTCATTAGGGTGTTAAAATAGCTGCTATCTATTGAGTACTTACTATATAGACATTTGGGTATTTTTCTCATGGAACCCTGAGCACAGCCTAGCAGAAGAGCCTGCAGGGCGGCTTCAGGCCTTGGGTAGTGTAAATAGCACAATCGAGCTGTTTCATTTTGTAAATATATATATTTATTTATTTATTTGTGAGGGGAGAGAAGGAATGAGAATGGGCACATCAAGGCCTCTAGCCACTGCAAACAAACTCCAGATGCATGCGCCAGTTGGTGCATCTGGCTTTGTGTGGGTATTGGAGTAACTGAACCCCAGACAGGCTTTAACTGCTGAGCCATCTCCTCAGCCCCATGTTTTTGTTTTTTGTTTGTTGGTTTGTCTGTCTGTTTCGAGGTAGGGTTTCACTCTAGCCCAGGCTGGCCTGGAATTTCCTCTGTAGTTCCAGGCTGGTCTCGAACTCACATTGATCCTTCTACCTCTGCCTCCCAAGTGCTGGGATTAAAGGAGTGGGTCACCACATCTGGCTTTTTTTTTTTTTTTTTTGAGACAGTGCTGACCTCAAACTCTAAATTCCTCTGCTTCAGCTTCAGTATCTCAATTCTCTTGCCTCGACCTCTTGAATGCTGGAATTATAGGTGTCACCGTACCCGGTTATGGCTGGACTGTTGGTAACATTTATCAAGTGCTTACTGTGTACCACTTAGTTATTGCTAAGTAACTTTACTATGTTTTACCTATGAATAACACTGCAATAATTCTCATTTTTACATAAGAGGAAAAGACTAAGAGGAGAAAGGTTAAATAATTTGCTTTAGGCTCAAAACTCTAAGTAGTAGAGGCAAGCTTTGAGCCTAGAGCTATGTAATCCAGATCCACCCCTTGACCTCTGTGCTACACAACAGCACCCTTTCTCCTTGCTTACAGTTTTTCTTTCTTTCTTTCTTTTTTTTTTTTTTTTTTTTTTTTTTTGTTTTTCGAGGTCGGGTCTCGCTCTAGCCCAGGCTGACCTGGAATTCACTTTGTAGTCTCAGGGTGGCCTTGAACTCACAGCGATCCTCCTACCTCTGCCTCCCAAGTGCTGGGATTAAAGGCATGCTCCACCACGCCCGGCTTCTTTCTTTCTTTTTTTTTAATAAATACTTTTATTTATGAGAGAGAAAGAGAGAGTATGAAAGAATGCTCCAGGGCTTTTTGCCATTGCAAATGAACTCCAGATGCATGTACCACATTGTGAATCTAGCTTTACATGAGTACTAGGGAATTTAACCCGAGCAGGCAGGCTTTACCAGCAAGTGCTTTTAACAGCTGGACCATCTCCCTAGCCCTGCAGTATTCTTTCTAAGGTTTCAGCTACCTAGAGTCAGCTGTGGTATAGAAACAGTAAATGGGAGCTTCTAGAAATAAGTAATTTATAAGTTTTCAGTGTGTACTCTACTGAGTAGTGTGGCAAAATCTCATATCATCTCGCCTTATCCCTCCTGAACTTGACTCATCTGTTTATCTCATGTATCCATTCTGTATACCCTCCTGCCCACTAGTCACTAGTACATTGACCTTGGAGGTATTGTCCTTGTGGTCAAGTCCCCTTTATTTGACTTAACAACAGCAGCAAAGTGAGGAGCAGTGATACCACGCTGGCAATTCAGACACACTGAGGAGAAGCTTTACAGTGCCTGTTTTATTTTTATTTATTTATTTATTTGAGAGAGAAAGAGGCAGACGGAGAGAGAATGAGCACACCAGGGCCTCCAGCCACTGCAAAGGAACTCCAGACACATGCACCACCTTGTGCATCTGGCTTTACGTGGGTGCTGGGGAATTGAACTCGGCTCCTTCCAATTTGTAGGCAAATGCCTTAACCACTAAGCCATCTCTCCAGCCCTACAGTGCCTCTTTTAAGTCAAAAGGTGCAGATGAGTCTTTTGCTACAGTATATTTTTGTAATTCTTCTATTTTATTACTGCAAAATCTCTTACTGTGCCTATTTTGCAAATTAAAATTTCTTACAAGCATATTATGTACAGGAAAATAGGACATGAAGGGTTTGGTCCTATCCATGGTTTTAAGCATCCTCTGGAGGTCTTAGAACATACCATCCTCAGATAAGAAGGAACCACTATCCTGTGCCCCTCTGTGAGTACATGAGTCCCCAGGCTGGTTCTGCTACAGATGAATGGTGGAATGAACAGCTGGATCTGGTCCTCCACCACCGACCTTTGGTGAAGTTTAGTGAGTACAGTGTGAGGAAGAAGTTGAGGTGATCACAGTGCAGAGCCCAGCTGCTGATGGACCTTACGGAAAAGGCACACCCCTCTCTGGCCTACCACCTGAGGAAGCCTACAGTGAACAGGTGGTTGCTGGACATCAAGTGTCTGTGCAATGAAATGAGGAGAGCACCCATTGATGACAACCCCAGGGAACAGGTTTTCAAAGGATTCACTGAACTCCAGACACATAGAGGAACAACAGTGACTAGAAGGATTGCGTTTAGCAAGGCGTATTCAGTGCCTATGGGCAAGAGACTGACTGATGGGCCCCCATTTCCTTGTTGGAGTGTTGTGAGGATGACAAGAGATGAAACACTGAAGAATGAGCACTCGGACTGGCTGTTCTTATTTCACAGTGTTCGAGGTTCCTTTATCATTTGTGATTTCTGGCCAGCAGCGGCGATGCTGCAGGAGATCTTTCATGTCGTTTTGCTAAGAAATGAAAGGATACCCGTGGGCACCTAGACATCTATGTGTGAGCTGGTCTGATTAGGTGAATGGTGTGGGGTCAGCTCTGAGTCTGGCTTGGTGAGGACCCAGCACCCATCCCATGTTTAACCCAAGATGGGGCTCAGCTAACAATGACTCAACCACAGCCCCAGGAATGGAATAGACGAGGTGTGAGCTGTGCGGTGTTGCCAGCTCTTCCCTGAGCTGCCAGTGTCCAGTAAAAAGGCTCCACCCCATCCTCCCTCTGCCTTGTGTTAGTCCTCACCACGAAAGATGAGGAGAGCCCTGCACGGGAGAATGAAAACACGGAAGCCAGGCTCAGCTCTGTTTAAGATACATGTCTCAAAAGAAAAAAAAAAAAAAAGACACATGTCTCAGCCTGGTGCCTCTCCCCACAAACTGTTCAGAATTCCCTGGGGAACTATTTACAAGTGCATACTTCTTTTCCTTTTGTCTCCCACCCATGTTCCTTTAAAAATATTTTATTTATTTGCAAGCACAGAGAGATAGAAGAGAGACAGAGAGGATGGGTGTGCCAGGGCCTCCAGCTGCTGCAAATAAACCCCAGATGCATGCGCCACCTTGTGCATCTGGCTTTATGTGGGTATTGGGGGATCAAACTAGGGTCCTTGGGCTTTTCAGGCAAGTGCCTTAAATGCTGAGCCATCTCTCCAGCCTGCTTTTTTTTTTTTTTTTTTTTTTTTGTTTTTGAGGTCATGGTCTGTTCTCTCGGTTCTTCATTTGATACTCAGAATCCTTCTGCCTCAGCCTTGAGGCATGCACTCCCATTCCCAGTCAAATGCATGTTTCTTAGGAGCCTGGAGTGGGAAAGAGACCAGAGGATCTCCATCAGTCCCTGCCTCAGGAGATTCTCTCAGATAAGAGAAGGTGAGCAGGGGAGTGGAAGCTTGGGTACCAGGTCTCAGAAGAACACCAGATACCATTCTTGTTGGTAGCCACGACCCTCATCACACCCTCTCCTTAGCTCCTTTCTGGGAAGGCAAAGTATTCCAAGGAGGGCTTCCTCCCCCACAGCGCAGTGGGGAGGCTCATTTCCTGCATCTATCCACAGGGCCTGTACATAGTACTTGCCTGAGTCTTTACTGGCTGCAGGAGGGGCAAGAGGCAGGATGCCAGGCAGTGGCTGAGGACACAGCTGCAGGAGAGCAGGTTTCTGCTTCCTCCCACAGCCCTGGCCTCTGGGGCAGAGGACAGCCCGGCAGGAAGGCCAGGGCAGCCACCGGCCAGAGAGGCTCATCTTGCCTCCAGACAAGCCCCTTAGAGCCACCGCATCTTGGGTCTTCATTAGGTTCCATTATTACACTAGGAGCCTCTAAAATCTATGTGGCCGTATGCCCAGCTCTGCCAGCCCCCAGATGCCAGCCCACAAGATGTTCTGCCCCCTCGCATTAGCTGCCCTGGCTGGGAATCCAGGTTGCACACTCTGCCATTCAGAAAGTCTGTGTAGCTGTCTGACCCCGGCCCTTGTGTCTTTGGAAAATGAAGAGTGGATGGCTTCTGAGACACTAGATAGTTTGGGTCCTAGTTGGGGGTGATCACCAGCCAGAACCTCTCCTCTTACCACTCTCCGTCAAACTTCTGGAAAAGTCCAACCTCAACCAGCTTTGCAAGGGCAAACACTCAGTGTCTAAGTGTGTTTCACTTCCCCTTCCACATCACTGGCCCTGCCCCACCCTTTCCAAGGACAGCAAGGAGAGAGAAGGGGGTCAGAGAATGGCTCTGAAGAGGGTACCTTTTACTCCAATGAGACAGCACATAGGCCCTCTACACCTGACATGCCCTGGAACTGTCAGGCTTTACATGGCTGGTACAAGCCTGAGACACAGGCAGGAACTGCCACCATTGGTACGGGACACAGAAGGGAAGGAGCATTGGACTGGGGAAATCTGGACTGTCAGGTTGGATTCTTGTTACAGAGGTGTGGTGGCACAAGTCTCCTCCCCAGTCTGAGCCTTAACTCCTTTCTTTCATACCAGGAGGTGGACTTTGTGAATTCCAAGGGGTCTTCACAGGTTTCTGTCATATGGCTATTTCAGCCCCACATGGCCCCTGGGACCCTGTCCCTGCTCAAGCCTGCCCTGACAATGTGCCCTTAACTCCCTGCCGTGCGTGACTCCTGCCTGTTCTATCCAGACCCCAATCTAAACAATCTTGATTCCTGTTCCCGGCCTGGCGGGACCCTGAATGGCAGGAAGTGAAGACAGGAGCCTGTTTATGTTTGAGGCAGCCAGGCCTGGGGGGGCACTGGGAAAGGGTGGGCAGGGGTGGAGGCTGGGAGGGGTGGGCAAATGGCAGAGGACAGAGAGTGGCCGCTGAGGAGATGCTTCTTCTACCACAGCCTGGGCGATCTGCAACCCTCCCAGCCTGCTTCTCTCTGAGCCCAACAGTGGGGTGCAGAGCTGGGGTCCCCTCCAGCTCTTGTCACTTGAACATGGATGGCTCTCCACCCTTCACCCCTAACAGGATGGTTTCCATGGGGAAGTGAACCAGGACTTCCCTTGCAGGCCCCGCCCCAAAGCCAGTGAGGAGGAGGCCTCCCCAAAACTCCCAGTGATTTCCTCGTGGTAGGAGGGAGACTCAGTCAGCGGTCAGCGGTCAGCGCAGCTGTCACTCTGCACATCTCACAACGCCTCTTCTCTCCAGAGACCATGACCTTGGGCCTCCCCAAGAAGGGATTTGTGATGCTGCTGATGGCCTTCACCCTGACTCAGGGTGAGTGTGGGAGGGAGGGGCAGCTCAGGAACTGGGGCCTGTATAGAGAAAGCTGATGTGAGCCCAGCCTTAGACGCTGAGGACAGGAGCCAGGCTAGAGCTGGTGAACAGAAGGCTCATGCAGACAAAGCTCAGAGCCATCCGAACCCTCCTCTCTTTCTTCTCCTTACAGACCTGCAGGCTGGGGCTCTGTCAGAGTGGGAACCTATTCTGGGATGGAGGGTTTGGGCAGGGAGAGCATGGGAAAGGAATGGGGGCAGAGTGGGGCCTGGAGCCTAGGAGAGAAGATTCTAGGACAGGCTGGGGGCAGAAGCTGGTTTCTCACAGTCTCCACTGCCAGCCACCTACCTGGGGTAAGTCTCTGAGGGAAGTACAGTAAAGAAATGGAACTAAGAGCCCAAGACCTCCAGGGGTTAATCTGAGGCTTCAAAAGAGGGGGCAGTGGGAGGAAGTGTTGAACTCCCCTGGGGAGCTATACCCAGAGCGCCTGAGCTTCTGATGTGTCTCTCAGGAGACTCCATGAAACCCTCCCGGGGCCCGATGGTGACCTGCACATGTGAGAACCCCCACTGCAAGGGGCCTACCTGCCAGGGGGCCTGGTGCACAGTGGTGCTAGTGCGTGAGCATGGCAGGCACCCCCAGGAACACCGGGGCTGCGGGAGCCTGAACCAGGAGCTCTGTAGGGGACGCCCCACCGAGTTTGTCAACCATTACTGCTGCTATAGCTCCCTCTGCAACCACAACGTGTCCCTGGTGCTGAAGGGTATGTCCAGTGGCCACCCTCTCCTCCCCATCTTCTCAGACCCTGCCCTGCTCTCCTCTTGTGATCTGGCCTGTAAGGGGAGGGCATGGGGAGGCAGGATGCTGGGCTCTGACTGTCAAGAGTGGTCTGGACCAGGGGCAGGGGAGCTGGCCTGGTGGAGCTGGGACTCAGTGTTCCCCCTCCCCCAGCTACCGAAACTCCAGGAGTAGATGGCAAGCTGCCTCTGATCCTGGGCCCTGTGTTGGCCTTGCTGGCCCTGGGTGCTCTGGGCCTGTGGCATGTCCGTCGGAGACAGGAGAAGCAGCGGGGCCTGCACAGTGACCTGGGAGAGTCCAGCCTCATCTTGAAGGCATCTGATCATGGGGACAGCTTGTTGGGGGTATGGGTCTGGGGGAACTTGGGACCCAGGGTGAAGGGTGGGTGGGTAAAGAACAGCCACAGAACCAGAGGAGCTCACCTAAAGATGAGAGTGGGCAGGAACCTGGGCCAGTGAGTGGGACAGAGAAGGGGATCTGTGGCTAGTGAGGGCAGCCTCTAAATGGCTTCTTGGTATCCCCAGGACTTCCTGGACAGTGACTGCACCACAGGCAGTGGCTCGGGGCTCCCCTTCCTGGTGCAGAGGACAGTGGCACGACAGGTAGCCCTGGTGGAATGTGTGGGTAAGCAGCTTCTGCCCCCATCCTGTTCAAGATGAGGACCTAGAGGGCGAGGGAGTTCTTGGTTCCCAGGGTTACAGATGGGGCTGGCCTGAGTCCGAAGGGGGATTCTGAAAACTTTGTAAAAAAAAAAAACAAACAAAAAAAAAAAAACACACAAAAACTTGTATTTATTTGCACGTATTTGTTTTTATGGGCTTTTATGGGTGAGCCGGTGCCTCTAGCTGCAAACCAACACCAGATGCTTTTGTCGAGTTTTGTGACTTACATGGGTGGCTTGGGAATTAAACTCAAACCAGCAGGTTTTACAAGCAAGTGCCTGTAACTGCTGAGCCATTTTCCTCGCCCCAGAATGGGAATGCTACCAGGCAGGGAGTGGGTTGAACATGGGCCAGGGCTGGGTCCTTCTCCAGGAACAGGGGTGGAATCAGTGGCTTGCTAAGAGTAGCCCACAGCAGGGTTGGATTTGGATTACGATATGAATAAACTGGACTGGAGAGATGGCTCAGTGGTTAAGGGGCTTGCCTGAAAGCCTAATGACCCACGTTCAATTCCCCAGTACCCAGATGCACAAAGTGGCGCATGCATCTGGAATTCGTTTGCAGTGGCTGGACGTCCTGGCATACCCATTCTCTCTGTCTCTCTTCTCTCTCTGCTTGCAAATAAATAAATAAACAGGTATTTTAAAAAGCCAGGCGTGGTGGCGCACACTTTAGTCCCAGCACTTGGGAGGCAGAAGTAGGAGGATCACCATGAGTTTGAGACTACATAGTGATTTCCAGGTCAGCCTAGGCTAGAGTAAAACCCTACCTTGAAAAATAAAAAAATATCAAAAACAAAAACCAACAAAAAAAAAAGTATATAGATAGATAGGTATATAGAGATATGAATAAATTCAGGTTCTGTAGGCAGGGTCCGTATAACATCTGGATTGGGGAAGAGCTCTTCCAGGACTGTGTGACCAATGTGTGACCCCCAAACCTTCCCTCTGGCCGTTGGATCAGGAAAGGGCCGCTATGGTGAGGTGTGGCGGGGCTCGTGGCATGGAGAAAGTGTGGCTGTCAAGATCTTCTCCTCAAGAGATGAACAGTCCTGGTTCCGAGAGACAGAGATCTACAACACAGTGTTGCTCAGACATGACAACATCCTAGGCAAGTGTGGGGGGGTGTGCTACACCAGGCCTGGGAGTCTCACCCCTCTGTGCTCAGGGCTGGAGACTACAGACCTCTACCATTGACATTGACCTAACCCTGAATGACTCCCACACTACTTTTAGCCTTAATCTCTGGCCTAAACCATCAATCTCCACCCCATCCTGCCCTTCACCCTGGCTCAGCCCCTTCCCTGTCCCCCAGCCCTACCTTATCTGAGCAGCCTGACCCTTGTGCACACAGGCTTCATCGCCTCAGACATGACCTCCCGCAACTCTAGCACGCAGCTGTGGCTCATCACACACTACCACGAGCACGGCTCCCTCTATGACTTTCTGCAGAGGCAGACGCTGGAGCCCCAGCTGGCCCTGAAGCTGGCTATGTCTGCCGCCTGTGGCTTGGCACACCTGCATGTGGAGATCTTTGGCACTCAGGGCAAACCAGCCATTGCTCACCGTGACCTCAAGAGCCGCAATGTGCTGGTCAAGAGCAACCTACAGTGCTGCATAGCAGACCTAGGTAAGTGGAGGGGCTCTGTGAGTGGGCGGGACACGTATGCTCAGAGTCTGCCTATTTTCCCACTTAAAAACTTGGAGAGGTGTGTTGTCTCTGATCACCTCTACAAGAGCCCCACAAGTTGTCTTGACACCTGTTTCCAGCCCAGATTCCTTCTACCGCCTATCCTGACTCCAGGAGTAGAAAAGGCACAGGAAACTAGGAACTTGGGTTCATGCTGCCTTTTCTGGGGACCTTAGCCCCTTCAACCCTTCTTGGGGTTCCACTCTGTGACGTGAACATTATAATGCCAACCTTACCTGTTCACATCTTCCTGAGCTCTTGGGAACCTTGGCGGTGCTAATACAAGCAACGGGCACCTGGGACAGATGTCCCCTCTCTGGCCATGGTCTTCCAGTCCATCTCAGAGCAGGTCTCCGTTTACCTGCTTCTCTATCTCTGTCTGATCCCTGGACCCTAGCCTGCCTGGAAGCCTGTTGAGGGGGGACACAGAAGTGACAAGCCTCATACCCACAGGCTTGGCTGTGATGCATTCCCAGAGTAGCGATTACTTGGACATCGGCAACAACCCCAGAGTGGGCACTAAACGGTACATGGCACCCGAGGTGCTGGACGAGCAGATCCGCACTGACTGCTTTGAGTCTTACAAGTGGACAGACATCTGGGCTTTTGGCCTGGTGCTGTGGGAGATCGCCCGGCGGACTGTGGTCAACGGTGAGGACCCACTATGCACTGGTGAGGGATAAGGGACAAGGGAGATAGAGACGGGGAGGGGGCGCTTCCTGAAGTGGTTTGTGGCTGGGCCTCCTGACATCCCTTCACTACCACTCACCTACTGGCTTAGTCAGGTCCAAGTCTGTCTGCAAATCTGGCTGGAAAATCTTGAGTTAGTGACAATAACAAATATCCAGGGCTAGGAAAGTAGCTCAGGGGTAGAGTGCTTGCCTAGTATGTTCAAGGACATGGGTTCAATCCCAGCACATTAAAAAAAAAATCCTAGCAGCTAACATTTGTTGATCTTAAATATGCACATACTCTGTATGTATCATTTTATCTAAATCTACTTTGGGAGGGAGGTGGTACTGCTTGGTGGGTAAGGGATAGGCTTAGAATCAGATCGTCTGAATTCATCACATTACTTAGCCACTCTGTGCCTCAGTTTCCTCATTTGCACAATGAGAATTAAAAATAACTCTAGATGTAGAGCTAATCTGAGTGAAGCATTTAGACCAGTATCTAGAAACTGGGCTTGGTGGCTTCAAACCTATAATCTCAGCACTGGGGAAGCAGGGGCAGTAGGACTGTCACAAGTCTGAGGCTGGCTTTATGCACATAGTAAGATAAGACTGTCTCAAAAAAAAAAAAAAGCTCACCATATCTAGAGCTAAATATCAGAGATCATTGTTGTGATGGAAGGAGTGCCTTACATGGTACTACCTCCACTTTACAGAGGGGAAGGTTGAGGCACAGGATTGTGGCCAGCTAGAGGCAGTATAAGGTCTGAAACCAGGCCATCTGACTTTGCGACCAGTGTCATTGTGGCAATTAAATGTTTGAGCCTTGACTTCTTCATCCACAAAAATCCGAAATGCAGGCTATACTCAGGGGTCAGAGGTAGGAGGATCGCCATGAGTTTGAGGCCACCCTGAGACTACATAGTGAATTCCAGGCTATCATGAGACCGTACCTAAAATCAAACAAACAAACAAACATCATGCTGCCTGTGCTAGCTGCTTACTGCAGCCTTATTACTGTGGGCTGTCCCAGGGTCCCAGGGTCCTCATGGGTTTGGAAGGGCTGATACAGGCACCTTGCTGGACAGCCCTGTGGTCATTGGCCTCTCCTTCCCTGGAGAGAATGGAGGATACAAAGTGGGCTGGACCAGTGGGAGCACTGTCAGTCTTTATGGAGGTTGTTCATGGCCAGGGCTGTCAGATGTCCTGACAGGTGAGGGACAATCTTCACAGCATGACTGGGGACAGAAACATCTTTTCTTCAACTTCTACCAGACACCAGCCCCTAATAACTTCATTTTCCCCCAGTCTAATAAGTTGACAGTGGAGGCCAAAATGTCACCTGTCCCTCTAGGAGACTCGAAGGGCTCCACTTACTGGGCATGGCCTGCCACAGTGTGAGTCAGGAAAGGGGCACCTGATGGAGTTCAGGGCTCCTAGGCCTGGCTGCAGGCAGGAAAGGAAGGGCTGGCAGGGCTGCTGTGGGCTCCTGGGGTGGAGGGGAAGCTCCATCAGCCCCACACACAGACTCGAAGCACATTATAAACACTGTAATCTGGTGTCAGCCCCGGCGCTGATTAAAGGCTCATTAGACACGCTCAGGCCTCTGCGCAACACTGATTAGGACACCAGCAGCACTGGGGCGGCCTGGAAGCCAGCCATGGAGAGAACAGCTGGTGACGCTTCCATCAAGGCTGTGGCCTGCAGGGCTGTGGCCCCCAGCCTGACTGGCTGTGACCCCTTGGGCATTGCTCTTAGAAGGCTTCTAAGGATGGTGTCCTTAGGATACCATCATGGCATGGCAGGAGGGGTGGTACTGCCAGATGTGGGATCTGCAGAAGCCTGAGTCTTCCCTGAAATAATGGGTGGATATTATTTGGGCCACAGCAAAAAAAAAAAACAGTTTTTATGAGGTAGGGTCTCTGACCTGGAAATCATTCTGGGCTGACTTCACAGTGATCCTCCTACCTCTGCCCCCCCCCACAGTGCTGGGATTAAAGACATGTGCCACCACGCCTGGCAAAAATCATTCTTTTCTTGGGAGAATTTTGGGGTTTTGTTGCTGTTATTGGTGTTTTGTCCCTTCTAGCCCCTGTTCCAGTTACCCTCCCGGAAGGGCAGCTCAGAGGCTGGAGTACAGGATTTTGAGCTAGATTTTTCTGGGCTACAGAAACTTACTACATGTTGATCTTAAATGAGTTTCTTACACCCTCAAGCCTTAACTTTTTTGGTTTATAAAGTGGAGTTAACAGCATTACAAACCCCATAGGACTGCTCTGAGGATGTAATGCAGAGCTCTAAAGACAGTGCCTGGCACCCAGGACATGCTCTGAAAACACTAGCTGTTATTGGGCATCAGGGTCACAGAGTGGTACCCATGCCAGGATGGAAGGCAGCTGCTGTGGAGTTTTTGTTGTCAAGTTTTTTTTCCTCTCAAAATATTCCACACTTGGGCCAGGAAGACCGGGATGAGTACTAAGATATACAGGATCCCTTGCCACAAGGACTAATACAGACAGCCCACGAAGGAGGATATACAACTGATCAGGGAGGGGGAGGGGGGAAGCGGGGAATTCGGGATAACAACGCATGGTTTGCCCACTAAATAATGTAACTCATTATGGACATTAAAAAAATATTCCACACTTATACAAGACATACATGTGTATATAAATACATACATGAATATGCTTCTGCACACATGAAATCTAACCTAGGAATCCAACGAGATGGGTTTAAGTCCTGACTCTCATGACTAGCTGTGTAATCTGGGTCCCAGTCTTCTGAACCACAGTTTCTTCTTCTGTAACAGTACTCACTTCATCAGGATGTCATGAGTACTAATAGAGCACTGCATGTAACATGTTTGAGCATAGCACGAGGCACACAGAAAGTGCAAAATTAAGGCAATACTTATTATAAGTTATCCATGTACTGGTCATGGCAGGCAGTTGGTTTTCTGGCCAGAGACTATCATCTGGGTGCTGTTGGGTCTCCTTGGGTCCCAATGATGACCTCATTCCCCCCCCCCTCACTCCAGGCATTGTGGAGGACTACAGACCACCCTTCTATGACTTGGTGCCCAATGACCCCAGTTTTGAGGAGATGAGGAAAGTAGTGTGTGTTGACCAGCAGACCCCCACTATCCCCAACCGGCTGGCTGCAGACCCGGTGAGTCCTCTGTGGGGCCTGGGATGGCATGGGTGGAGAGCCATAGGTGGGATTTCTGAGCCCAGGAATTAGCACCTAAAGCCTATGCTTCTTAGCTAGATCCTGGTGTCCTGGGTACTCCCTCACACTCCGGGCCTGCAAACCCCCATCCTTCCCAGACAGTCTAGCCTTCTGAAATGTTCAGAACCCTTCACTTCACCTGTGAAAGTCAGAGGGTCTCTGCTGCATTTCTGCTCTGGAGTTTCTGTTGTCATCTGTCGTCTTTATTTTTTCTCAAAATGTTCTACACATACAATGACACGCATGTGTACATAAACACATATATGCATATGCTCCTAAATATATATACAGGTAGTCAGATGTTGGACCCATGAATACAAAGAAAATGTCTTTACTCACTCTTATATCCCTGTCACCTGTCTTTGTGCCTGGCATACAATAAATGTCAATGAATATTTTCTGAGAGTAAATACTTATATACACATAAATGCATATGTATGTATTCAAGACACACATACATTTTTGCACAACATCCATGTCCATAAAAAGGCACATGGGGCTGGAGAGATGGCTCAGAGGTTAAAGGCACTTGCCTAAAATGCCTGACTACCGGGGTTCCATTCCCCAGTGCCCACATAAAGCCAGATGCCCAAAGTTCCTTTGCAGTGACTGGAGACCCTGGCACACCCATATATTCTCTCTCTCTCTCCCCCTCTCTTCCCCTCAAATATATATATATATATATATATATATATATATATATATATATATATATATATATATATTGGTTTTTCGAGGTAGGGTCTCACTCTAGCCCAGGCTAAACTGGAATTTACTCTGTAGTCTCAGGGTGGCCTTGAACTCATGGTGATCCTCCTACCTCTGCCTCCCGAGTGCTGGGATTAAAGGCGTGCGCCACCATGCCCGGCTGAATAAAATATATTTTTAAACACAAAAGAAAAAAAAGGCACATGGATGCATTCCTGTGCACACACATACACTCACTCATAGGCTCCAAAAGAGGCAGACTTAATGTCTGAGGGTCACCACCCTTCTAGGATAGGCTCTTCCATGGACATGGGCACTTTCAGGGGAATGCCCACCACTCCCACTTTCATTGGCACACTGGGCCCAGTCATGGTTGGTAGAGGTGCTGGGAGTTTGCCAGTGCCCACGAGAGTCCCAAGGCTTGCAGGGCTGCTCTTCCCCATGGACCCTGGAGAAGGTGCTCCACAGAGGCAGTTCCCTAGGGTGCCTGTGCTCTCTCTTCTGTCTGCCTTCCTCCATTCTCCTCTTTACTGCACTTCCTTCCTCTTTCATTTATTTTTATTTAAGTCTCAGGGTGGCCTCGAACTCACGGCTATCTTCTTACCTCTGCCTCCCAAGTGCTGGGATTAAAGATGTGCACCACCATACCCAGGCTCTCTTCCATTTATTTTTTCCCATCCTGACCTGGCTCCCTCCATTCTCCCTCACTGCTTGCCTTTCCTGTTCCCCTACTGTCCATCATTCTCTCTTCCTGTCCTTTCTCTGTGTGTGTCTCCTATGACTGAGCCATTAGCTCCTCACCTCATACCACCTCTCCATCTTCTCTGACCCATGACCTGACTTTCTCTCCTCTGCCTCTCTCCCAATTCCTAGGTCCTCTCGGGTCTGGCTCAGATGATGCGGGAGTGCTGGTACCCCAGCCCCTCGGCCCGCCTCACTGCTCTGCGCATTAAGAAGACACTACAGAAGCTCAGCCAGTGTCCAGAGAAGCCCAAAGTGATTCACTAGCCCAGGATGCCAGGCTCCCTTTGCTTGGAGTGTGTGGTGAGACTTGAGACCTAGCCTTTCTGGGTAGAGGTAGTAAGTGTGCATGCTGCTGAGAGGGTGTCCCGCTGTGGGGCAGCTGTGCCTGCCCAGCTTTGGCCCCCAGCCCATCCAGCCAAAAATACAGCTGGGCTGAAATCTGATCTGCAGCCGTCTGGCCTGCTCAAAGTGGCAGGCTCCCTGACGCCTGGATGTCCCCATCCCCCAGGTCAGCAGGGTAAACCCTCTGCCACTCCCAGAACAGGATGCAGCTGATGCTCCCAAGGCAGACTGGCCAAGCCAGGGAATCCCAGTCCCGGGCCCAGAGCCTGGGCTTGCACTCTTCCCTGCCCCTGGTCAACCCTGCTGCCCTACCACAGCTGCCAGGATGGCACAGAGCCCTGTCCAACTTCAGCAGACACTGGACCCAGCCAGACCTCAGCCTCAAGCTCAAGCCTAAGATACCAGGGGACCCTCATTTTCTCTCAGTTCTGTGATACCTTTCTGTCACCCTGACAAGACCCTCACTAACAGAATGCCAGCTTCCTGGGTAAGCTGATGCCTGATCCTTCTGTCTTTGTCCCCTCACTATCCCAGCTGACGTATTAAAGCATCAAACCCCCAGGGATCCAGTGGAGGGCATGCAGAAGAACCACAGGGCAGTGAAAGGCGGCAGGATCAAATGGGCTAAGGCCCAGGACTTTTCAGAATAACCGAGAGGATATCCAGCCACATCTGGTGGAGTGGGTGGACTCCGCTGGGCGACCTAAGTATCACCTCGTGTGACAAGAGTGGGGCCTTCACTGTCTCAAGACCTTGTTTCTTTATTGACACATTGAAAGATTTGATCCCGATGTCCTTTGAGGCTTTTCCAGCCCTGATTTTCTCTAAACATCAATCTGTGTGAGAATTAAGTTGACCCTTCCCACCTGTGCCCACCCCTGGCATTTGCTTCAAGACAGGATTTGAAAATAACTACCAGAGTCCAGAAGGGTCTAGAATGCCTCCAAGTCTAAATCTGGAAGCCCCCATTCTGGCCTTAGGCAGTGGCAGTGCCGGTGGCCATCCTAGGGTCTTCAGGCAGCCCCGGGTCTTCTGCCTTTCTGGTTCAGCCCTCTCTGCCCCAGGGCTGAGGGGTGGCTTTCTCTGTGGCCGTCAAGGCTCAAATGCTCAAATGTAATTTGGCTCCAGCCGAGGAGCCTCAAAGCATTCTAGCTACCCTCTGACCCAGACCTTGGCCTAAGGACCACGTCCTAAGCTAGGCTGTAGAGTGTACCTGAGGAGAGCTCAGAGGTCCTAGAAAAACAGAACGTGTGGCATCTGGAAATGTGAAGGGTGTGCAAGCCCAGGTACTAAGCAGGTGACCTGTAGCCTGGGTAGGCCAGTGGGCTAAAGGGAGATGGGTTGGAGGCAGGACTTGAGGGTATAACAGGGCTCAGGCTAGGGCCAAGACAGCCTCGAACTTCCACCCTTGGCCTTGGAGAGCTAACAAGAAGGCTCATGGCCCTTACCACACTTACACGGTCCCAGGGGCACCTCTGTGTGTGTCGCTGCACTCTGACACTGCACTAACATTGTGCAAGAACCAAAGAGAACCAGGAAGTGAAGCTGGGTGAAAACAAAGTCAAAAGCTCCGTGGACCAGCAGATTTCCAGATGAATGAGGCAGAGTTCGCAGACTCTCTGGTCACTGGAGCCATCAGCCTCCTGCCTAAAAGGAGTTTTGTCTCTGTTGGATTTGGCGGCAAATGACTCCTGGAACTCTAGAGCCAGAGACTGCAGGCAGCACCAACCTGGAGGCTGGAAAATTCTAGATGACACAGCAGGGCGGGGAAAGGGGCCTCTGTCTGCAAACGCTTCTAAGTGCAGGAGATGTCTGTGGCGGAGCCTGCCTTTCCTGACCTGCAGATACTGAGTAGGGGAGCCCTCAGCCCATGCTTAGCATATAGTAGGTCTTCAATAAACTGGTTTTCTCCTGAGTTCCTGCGCGCCTTGCAAGGCCCGAGCCTCCGGAGGGAACCCGAGGGGACAGGAGGGTACCAGCAGGGTCCACGCCCTCGAGCTGTCTGGAAGACCACCCCCCACCCCCACCCCCACCCCCCCACC
>PVHP010015782.1:0-12041 GCA_004024765.1 Zapus hudsonius | reverse complement strand
CAGGGCCCTCCTCCAGTGGGCACCTCTTTGTCTGCGGTCAGTCCACACCCTAGCGTGGAAAGCTCCCCGGCAGCCCACCCCGGTGCCATGGGCTCATGTCCCTCCAGCTGCAGTGCCCACATGCCAAGGAGGGGTGGCGTGAGGATGGGGAGCGGGTACTGAAAGATGCCGGGACGGCCTTGTTGAGGACTGCCCAGCCCAGAAATGCTAGCCCTTAACAAGGTGCTGGACTCTTCTGGAAACAGGCCCCCAAGCCTTCAGTGGGGACCACTTGGTCTGCACCTGCGTTGAGGTCATGGGCCTCCCCGCCTCTATAATAGACAAGACCCTCCCGGTGAACTACCGAGGGACCCCCTTAGGCTTTAGTTTAGGGGTGCTAATCGCTTTCCTCTCTCCCACAAAGGCAGCCTTTCCCTTCCTCCTTGTCCGGTCCTTCCACCTGAACCCTGGGGGCCACACTGTGCTAGCTGGGAGAAGGGCAGTGGGGACACCGCGCGGTAAGAGTTCCGTGTAGGCTGGGAGGGGTCTGGAAGCGGGAGAAATGCCTGGTGCTCTACAGGACTCAGAGTCCTTGAGCGGTCACTTTGTCCCAAGCCCCTGCCTGCCCTAGAGGCCAGAGACCTTCTGACTTCCAAGGAAGAATACCTACCTGCCTTGGCTAATTTGCTACTTGCCTTGATTTCCTGGAGGAGGGGGCACTTAGCCTCCAATTTACCCACCTATAAATAAAGGAGTATTTATGTGGCAAAAGCCCTCCTTGAGGGGTGATGGGTGCTACAGCATGGAGCTAAGGTGGCCCTAGCCTGGATGCCGAGACTCAGGCCCAAAGGGACAGCTCTCTCTGCCTTCCCAGGCCCCATCCACCCCTAGTCCTGCCTCACACCAGCCTGTCTGCTGCCTCTGGATCCTCCCTGGCATGAAGATCTATCAAAGCCTAGCGTGGTGGCACACTTCCATAATTCCAGCATTTTTGGAGGTAAAGGCAGGAGGATTGATGGGGAGTTCAAGACCATTCTCAGCTGCATAGCAAGTCAGCTTGGGCTTCATGAGGAAGAGAGAGAGATATCAACAGCCAAAGTCCTCATGCTTTAAGGTCCCGCTCTGGGGTCGGGTGGGGGGTAAACATCCCAAGTCCAGTATCCCAGGGCTGGAACCAATGCTAGCCGGGCAATCATCGGCAACTTTTTGGAACAAACTGCTTCCACTAGGGCCACATTCAGTTTGCTAGAAATAGAGACAGAGGGCTTCTTGACTTTGCATATGATTTGCATAATGTCATAGACACACAGTCTATTTTCAGGCAGTTTTCAGGTTCAAGTGTTGTCACTGCTGCCCTGTGGGGTGTCATGTCTGGATGAGTCTCTTTTCTGTTCTTTCTCACCCACCCACTCTTATTGACCTACATCCCCAACTGCAGCAGCACTTGGGGGGAGGGCTGTCCAGGAGACACCAAAGGGCTTAGAAGCACTCTGCAATTTCCTTTATCGCCAGCATCACTAATAGCCAGTCTGGCTGCTCAAGGTCAACTGATAGCAGAGGATAGGAGGGGGAGGACAAGAGCCTACCAGACTGCCCATTCCTGTATTCTCAGCCTTCCACCTGTTTGAGGAAAGACATCTCGAGAGATAAACTTGGGTTTCTCAGCCACCCAAAGAGCCTTGCTTGGTCCAGACATCCCTTTAGGGAATTCATTTTCGGCACTAAGTTTGAGCTTCACCTCTTAGGAAATCTGACCCTCAGTCTGCCACTGTTGGGGGAAACCCATCCGAACTGTCAAGATCCTAGTGGTTGGGGCTGGAGAGTTGGCTCATGGGTGAAGCGGTTCGATTCCCCAGTACCCACGTTCCTTTGCAGTGGCTGGAGGTTCTGGAGCACCCCTTCTCTGTCTCTCTTCCCCGTGTCATCCCCCCCCCCCCGCTTGCAAATAAATAACAATATATATATTTTTAAATATCCTAGTGGGTTTTTTGCTTGTTTTGTTGTGTTTGGGTTTTTTTGTTTGTTTGAGGTAGGGGTTCACTCTAGCCCAGGCTGACCTGGACTTCACTGTGTAGTTTCAGGGTGGCCTCGAACTCACCAGGATCCTTCTACCTCTGCCTCCCAAATGTAGTGTTTGACAATCAAGCTTTATTTTGTTTTTGTGGATTTTGTTGTTGTTTGCTTTGAGATAGGGTCTGTTTTCCCAGGCTGGACTTAAACTCTCAATCCTCCTTTCTCAGCTTTCCAAATGTGGAGATTTCAAGTACGCACTACCACACCCAGGTGGTGAACAATATTTCTTTCTTTTCTTCTTTTTTTTTTTTTTTTTTTTTTGGTTTTTTAAGGTAGGGTCTCACTCTATCCCAGGCTGACCTGGAATTCACTCTGTAGTCTCAGGGTGGCCTCGAACTCACGGGCAATCCTCCTACCTCTGCCTCCTGAGTGCTGGGATTAAAGGCGTGTGCCACTACGCCCGGCAGTGAACAATATTTCTAAAGTGCCTGACAAAGAAAGAGGTCAGTCCATAATACAGTCCCTTCCCTCTCCTTCAGCTGGAAGTCTGTGCCAAGCACCTACATAGGCATCAAGCTCCGGCCTCATAAGTAAACACATGAATGTCACTAAGTTCTTTATGACCTTGACAGGTACTTGGCCTCCCCTTACCTGAAAAGGAGGGGGATGGCCAAACATTAAGGCCAAGATAATTCTACTCACTTTACAGCTTGAGCTGTTTGGTGACCTCTGATCTGAAGTCGCAAATGAGGTGCTATCTCTTGATCTATATGTCCTATCTCTCTATCTATCTATCTATCATCTATCTATCTGTCTGTCGGTCTGTCTATCTATCTATCATCTATCTCTCTCTCTCTATGGCTTCACCAGATTTCAAAGCAAAGAGCCTGGATCCTGAGAATCCTGAGGTCACAGGGTCAGGCTGCCCAACAGTAAGTCACTACCCAGAATTCCCAGTCCTGCTGGGCCTGCCTCATCCCTTCAGGCAGGCGTTTCCTGTTGATAAGAAGCACAGTTACAAACACTGATAAAGAGATGAAAAAAGGAAATGGACAGCTTGGTATGACGACGGGCATTTTGTCTGCCTTTTCTACCCTCTTCCTTCTCCACATGCCACCTCCCCAAACTGCTTCCCAGAACTGAGCAGAAAACATGCCCCCACCTCCACTCAGCCCTATTCTGGAGTTTCCAGGAATTTAACCCAAAGATTTACATAGTTCTCAAAAGCAGGTCCTGGCTCGGTATGGGCTGGGAGAGGAACCCAGAGTCAGGAAGCCCTGGGTGTTGAGGTCCCCAAGCCCAGAAGGAGGTCAGAGGCACAGGAAGGGACAGGTCAGCACAGGTTGGATTGCATCTGCACCCTTCCCTCCTTCTTCCCTCTCCCTCCTCCCGGAGGCCTGGATCCAAGTTGTGGTTTGGTGGCTGGATGGTCTATAATTAGTGGATTTTCCATCATTTTATTCTGTCTTATTGAAGGAAAAAATCTCATTAATTTTGACTCTACTAATTTGGAACCTATGATCCTTCAGAACAAAAAGTGGGGCAGATGTTTTGGAAAATACACAAAGCAGGCCCTGCTGCCTTCTCAGGGCTGAGATTTGTAAAGGCGATTTCTAAAGCCCTCGGCCTGCAGTTAGGATGACCTGCCACCAGGTGGGTGAGGAGGCTTACCTGCTGTTTTGTAGGCTTCAAGTTGTTTATGTTTAGGGACAGAAGGAGTTAGGATATTATGTTCATTAATTCTTTTTCCATCCTTCAAAGAGACACATTTCTTAATAAAACAGGCAAACAAGCCGGGCGTGGTGGCACACGCCTATTAATCCCAGCACTCGGGAGGCAGAGGTAGGAGGATCGCCATGAGTTCAAGGCCACCCTGAGACTACAGAGTGAATTCCAGGTCGGTTTAGGCTACAGTGAGACCCTACCTTGAAAAAACAAAAAACAACAAAAATAAAATAAAACAGGCAAACATAATAAAGTGAAATAGATGGTTCTACATGGCCAACGTTTAAAAATAACTCCAACAGGCTGAGGACTGTAGCTTAGTGGTAGAGAGCGCACTTACCTAGCTCGCACAAGCCCCCCCCCCCACTCCAAGCACTGCAAGCAAAACAACAAAGTAGCTACATATGGGCTGGAGAGATGGCTCAGTGGTTAAAGAGCTTCCTACAAAGTAGCTGCATATAACCTGAAGGCTGTCTCCTGAATCCTTAACTACCTCTAGTCCTGGTTACCACCCAAAAAGGGCTTTGCCTGGCTTCTGCCCTCATGGCACTCTCTCTTTCTCTCTCTCTCTCTCTCTCTCTCTCTCTCTCTCTCTCTCTCTCTCTCTCTATAGTATTATAGTATGTGTGTATGGGCACATGTGTGTGCAGCCAGAGGACAACCTCGGGTGTTATCCACAGAAACACCATCCACCTCTTCTTGAGGCAGGGTCTCTCATTGGCTGGGAGCCAGACTCCAGGGATCAGATTGCCTCTGCCTCCCCAGTGCATGGCTAGTTTCTTTTTTAAAATATTTTTTAATATTTTATTTTCTTGCTTATTAATTAATTAATTAATTTACTTATTTGACAGAGAGGGAGAGAGAGAATGGGGTGCACCAGGGCTTCCAGATGCTGCAAACAAACTCCAGATGCATGTGCCACTTTGTGCATCTGGCTTTACAAGGGTACTGGGAATTGAATTCAGGTCCTTCTGCTTTACAGGCAAGTGTCTTAACTGCTTAGCCATCTCTCCAGCCCCTTTAAAAAAATATATATATATATATATATATATATATATATATATATATATATATATATATATATATATATATATATATTTGAAAGAGAGATTGAGCATACCAGGGCCTCCTGCAAAAGAGCTCCAGATGCAAGAACTATCTTGTGCATCTGGCTCCACATAGGCACCGGGTAAATTGAACCTGGGCCAACAGGCCCTGCCAGCAAGCTCCAGCTCTAGGCCTAGTTTCTTATGCTTCTGTCCTTCCAGAATGTTTTTATTTGTTTGCCAGTGAATTTTTGCTGCCACTATCCCATATAAGAAATAAGTATTCTATATACGCTATTCTGTAACATACTTTTCTCAGTTAATAATATAGCTTGCTAGCTACATGTGTTGTCTCAACCTCTGGAGGTTGACAGAGGTGACACAGATGAATCTCCATGAGTTCAAGGTCAGCCTGGACTACATAATAAGTGCAGAATAGTCTGGGCTACAGAGTGAAAGCCTGTCTCAAAAAATAATAAGCCAGGCCTTTAATTCTAGCACTCAGGAGACAGAGAACTCACCATGAGTTCAAGGCAGAGACTACATAGTAAATTCCAATTCTGCCTGGGCTAGAGCGAGACCCTACCTTGAAAAAACAACAATTATAATAAATGATAATAATAGGGCTGAGGAGATTGCTCAGTGGTTAAAGGCACTTGCTTGCAAAGCCTGCAAGCCCAGGTTCAGTTCCACAACACCCTCATAAGGCTAGATGCACAACATGGCACATGTGTTTGGAGTTCATTCTTAGTGACAGGAGGCCCTGGTGCACCCGTACTTTCTCTCTCTCTCTCTCTCTCTCTCTCTCTCTCTCTCTGCCTCTCTCTCAAATAAATAAATATTTTTAAACAGAGAAATAGACAAATGATAGAGGAGTTAATCTATAAAAGAGGACAGCCAATGTCTAATAAGTATAAAAATCCAGGGCTAGCCGGGCGTGGTGGGGCACGCCTTTAATCCCAGCACTCAGGAGGCAGAGGTAGGAGGATCACCATGAGTTCAAGGCCACCCTGAGACTACATAGTGAATTCCAGGTCAGCCTGGGCTAGAGCAAGACACTACCTCAAAAACAAACAAACAAAAAATCCAGGGTTTGGGAGATTGCTCAGTGGTTAAAGATGCTTGCTTACAAAGACTGCTAGCCTGGGTTTGATTCCCCAGTACCTACATAAAGCCAGATGCACAAAGTGGAGTGTATGTCTGGAGTTTGTTTGCAATGGCTGGAGTCCCTGGCGTACTTTCCCCCCTACACACACCCATTATCAATCTCTCAATCTCTCTCTCTCATCACAAATAAGTAAATAAATTTTTTTATTTTTATTTTTTTGAGGTAGAGTCTCACTTTAGCCAAGGCTGACCTGGAATTCACTATGGAGTCCCAGGCTGACCTTAAATAAACTCAGGTGTTATCCACAGAAACACCATCCACCTCTTCTTGAGGCAGGGTCTCTCATTGGCAACAGTGATCCTCCTCCTACCTCTGCCTCCTGAGTGCTGGGATTAAGGACATGCACCACCACACCTGGCTCTCTCTCTCTCTCTCTCTCTCTCTCTCTCTCTCTATATATATATATATATATATATATATATATATATATATATATATATATATATATAAAATTTTTAATTTCCTATTCCGACTATATTTTTTAAACATCCAGTAAAGCCAGAAGAGGTGGTGTGTGTCTGTAAACCCAGCACCTGGGAAGCTGGTTCAAGAGGAACCTTGAGTTTGAGGCCATCCTGAACTACCTAGCAAGACTCACTCTCAAAAAAAAAATTAGAGAAAAATACACTAACGTGACATACCAACTAGGATCCAGGCACATTTGATGAGTCCCCAGTGTTGACAAGGGAGTGAGGAGACAGAAATTAGAAATGAATGTGGGAAAGTAGAACCGTGCACAGCTCTTGTCGAAGGATGAAGCAGTAGAGCCTTCTCACCACTGCCTTCATGACCCTGTGATGTCATGACTGGTACATACCTCAGAGAGCTCCTCATGTCAGTCCGCAAAGGGATGTGTATGAGGAAGTTCAACACACTGTTGCTTACATAGTAGATTTGGAGCCAACGCTGGTGTCCCTCCCTGTGGGAATAGATAAGTAAAATGCTGTGGATGAATTTTTTTGCATATGTGTATGTGTGTGGTATATGTGGTGTGGTGTATGCATGTGAGTGTGCAGATGTGCATGGCTGTCACAGCTGTTTACATGAGTATTGGGGAAATGAACTCAGTCTCGGGCATCCTCAGGCTCTCAAGCTTACGTGGAAAGTGCTCTTAATCACTGAGCCATCTCTCCAGCCCAGAATTTTTTTCTAATTTTTGTTGCATGTGCATAGTATGTATGGTGTGTATGTGGTGTGTGCGTGTGTATGTGCTTAGACAACACCCCATGCGCACACCTGCCGAGACCAGAGCGGAAGCATCGGGTGTCCTCTTCCTACACTCGCCTGCCTATTTTTCCTTGAGATGGAGCCTTGACATTTTAACTGAGCCCCAGCAATTTCCCAGAACTGGGGTTACAGATGTGCATGGCCATGCCCAGCTGTTTAAATGGGTGCTGGAGAATTGAACTCAGACCCATGTTTGCATAGAAAGTACACTCAACTGCTGAGACATCTCTCAAAAAAACAAAAAAAGTCTTTCCCAATCTAATAACTTCCACTGGGAGCAATGAGCCAGGTATGTGTGTGCACACATGAGTGCGTTTGTGTGTGTGTGTGTGTGTGTGTGTGTGTGTGTGTGTGTGTGTGTGTATACCAAGCAGATCTTTAAAACACAAAGCTGAAGCTGGGCGTGGTGGTGATGCCTTTAGTCCCAGCACTTGGGAGACTGAGGTAGGAGAATCACTGTGAGTTTGATGTCAGACTGGGCTACAGAGAGAGATCAGGTCACCTGGGCCAAAGTGAGAACCTACCTCAAAAATAATTATATATATAAAATAAAGCTGGGCATGGTAGCTCACCTGTTATCCCACCATTTGGGAGGCAGAGGCAAGAGGATTGCTTCAAGTTTAAGGCCACCAACCTGGTCTTTAGGAAGTTCAGGTCAGCCAGGGCAAGATTTTGCCTCAATAAAACAAAATAACAACAACAAAAAAAAAAAAGATAAGAAAAGAAAATATATATAATTGATCAGCAAAAAAAGAGAATGATGTTTATAGCACAATGTCTTTTAATTTAAGTTTAGAATGCATGCATATTCAAACCAGCATTATATCCTTAACAAGATATGTATATATTTCAGGACACGGAGCAGCTCATTAAAGTGCTGTGGGCTGAGGGGAGCCAGAGAGCTGGGGATTGAGAGGAAAATGGGAGAAGGAGCATTGCCACCCGTGCACAAAGGCAGCATGCTACCGCTGGTTCACCAGAGGCCTATAAGGGGGTGAGAGTGGAGATGGAGAGCAAGAGTTTATAATCCTGGCCAAGAAAGAAAGCAGAACCCCAGGGACTTGGTGTCCTCATCCTGCAGTGAAGACCACATACATACAAGGTGCTGTGAGCCATCATGATCATGTGGGACAAAGCCTGTCTAGAACTGTTGCTCAATTAACAATCATACCATCGGATATCCCAGGAAGATCAGGAGTTCAAGGTCATCCCTGAGGCTAGCCTGGGTTACATGAAACCCTGTCTCAAAAAGGCAAGAAAAAAAGCACACGCCTTTAATCCCAGCACTCTGGAGGCAGAGGTAGGAGGATCACCATGAGTTTGAGGCCAGTCTGAGACTACAGAGTGAATTCCAGGTCAGCCTGGGCTAGAGCGAGACCCTACCTCAAAAAACAAAAACAAGGGCTGGAGAGATGGCTCAGCGGTTAAGGCACTTGCCTCCAGAGCCTAAGGCCCCAGGTTCAATTCCCCGGGACCCACATACGCCAGACCCACAAGGTGGTGGCCCTGGTGCTCTCTCGCTCTCTCTGTCTCTATCTATCTATCTCTCTGCTTGAAAAATGAATAAAGTATTAAAAAAATAAAATAAAATAAAGAAGAAGAAGAAAGGAAGGAAGGAAGGAAAATGGGGCTGGAGGGATGGCTTCATGGTTAAGGCTCTTGCCTGCAAAGCCTAACAATCTGCTTTTGATTCCCCAGTACCCACATAAAGCCAGATGCACAAAGTAGCCCATGCATCTAGAGTTCATTTGTAGCAGCTGGAGGCCCTGGTGTGCCCATTCTCTCTCTCTCCCCCCTTGCAAATAAATCAATACAAATATTAATAAAAAAGAGAAGAAACGCCTTTAATCCCAGCACTCGGGAGGCAGAGGTAGGAGGATCGCCGTGAGTTCAAGGCCACCCTGAGACTACATAGTGAATTCCAGGTCAGCCTGGACTAGAGACCCTACCTCGAAAAAAAGAAGGAAGGAAGGAAAGAAGGAAGGAAGGAAAGAAATAAGGAAAGAGAGAGAGAGAGAGAGAGAGAGAGAGAGAGAGAGAAAGAAAGAAAGAAGAATCATTCCAGTGGTAGATAGAATACCACCCTGCCTGTGGCATTCCTGCCTCAGTCCCCCCATTCTGCACGCCCGCCCAGGACCCACACTGCTCCTTCTGCAGTCCTGGCTCTTGTCTGCCTGCCTTCCTCACCTGGGCAGCAGCTACAAAGAGCAAGTTGCAAGCATTGCATATATGTGTTTCTCTAGTTATATTTATTTACTTCTGTTGGAAAGCGGATTGTCATCCGGTACTCATTGGCTGCCTGTTCACATCAATACTTGAGTTAGGTCTTCTGAGAAATGAAATTTCTATTCACGCTCCACTGTTCCCTTAGTAACAATCACCCGCCATCAGATACTCTCCGCCGTGGCAATGGCCTTGGGAAGCCTGTGCAGTGCAGTTGCACAGTCTCACCTTTGCCAGAAACTGTTTTCCCATGCAGCCAGTATCTTTTCCAGAAAAAAAAAAAAAAAAACTACATTTAAGCAGACTTAACAAGGTCTTAAAATAGATATAAAGTGGTTTTACCCCACAAGGGGAATTCTTAAAATACTAAAGTACTGTTTTTAAGCATAGTCAAGTACTTCAGAAACACTCATTTACATTGCAAACAATTTCCATGCTAATTACCCATGATTCTTCCCAACCACTAGGTAATATTTTGTGCTACTGTTTATACCTGAAATGAATACAATTAATTATCTTTCTTCTTTTATTTTAACTAATATTCACTCAATTCAAAATGGCCTTTCCATGGGGCATGGTGGCAAGCACCTAATTCCAGAACTTGGGAGGGGGAGGCAGGAGGATCCGAAGTTCAGAGTCAGGTTGGGGGGATGGCTCAGTGGGTAAAGCGCTTGCTACACAGTCCTGAGGAACTGAGTTCAAATCTCCAGAACCCAGGAAAGGCACACATGTCTGTAATCTCTGTGTGCTACAGAGAGATGGGAGGCTGAGAAAGAAGATGTCTCTGTGAGCTCTTGGACCAGCTAACCTCACACAAACAAAGATCGCATTTTTTTTTAAGTTCAAAGTCATCCTTGTCTACATAGTGATTTCAAGGCCAGCCTGGGTTACATAAAACCTTGTGTCTAAAACAAACACAGGGGGCTGGAGAGATGGCTCAGCGGTTAAGGCACTTGCCTCCAGTGCCTAAGGCCCTGGGTTCAATTCCCCAGGACCCACATAAGCCAGAACCACAAGGCGGTGGCCCTGGTTCTCTCTCTCTCTCTCTCTCTCTCTCTCTCTCTCTCTCTCTCTCTCTCTCTCCTTAAAAATGAATAAATAAAATTTAAAAAATATAAAAAAAAACACAGGGCTGGAGATGGCTCAGCAATGTGAAGTATTTGCTTGCAAAGCCTGCTGACCCTGAGTTCAACCCCCAAGCCATCCATGAGCCAGGTGCAAAAAGTGGCACAAACATTTGTTCTGCATTTGCTGTTCATGTGCACCACACATGCAGAGACATACATCATTTAAAAAATAATAAATAAATAAGAGAAAAAAAAAAAAACAAAATGGCCTTCAAGATAGGCTCACGCTTTTAATCCCAGTACTCAGGAGGTTGAGTTCGAGGCCAGCCTGGGCTAGAGTGAAAACCTGCTTCAAATTTAAAATAAAGTAAAATAAAATAATGACCTTTTCACCATGTTTCTAGATTTGCAGATTTTATTTTATTTGAGAAAAAAAAAAAAAAAGCCAGGCGTGGTGGTGCACGCCTTTAATCCCAGCACTTGGGAGGCAGAGGTAGGAGGATTGCCATGAGTTCAAGGCCACCCTGAGACTACACAGTGAATTCCAGGTCAGCCTGGGCTAGAGTGAGACCTTACCTTGAAAAACCAAAAAAAAAAAAAGAACCAAAAAACCAACCAGGAGCTCAACCTTTATTTTTATTTGAGAGAGAGGATGGGTGCACTAGGGCCTCCTACAACTGCAAATGAACTCCATGCACATGTGGCACTTTGTGTGTCTGGCTTTATGTGGATACTGGGGAATTGAACCCAGGTCACTAGGCTTTGTTGGCAAGTGCCTTTACTGCTGAGCCGATATCTCTCCAGCCTGCTTCCTTGTTTTTATATTTATTTACTTATTTATTTATTTTTGGTTTTTCGAGGTAGGGTCTCACTCTAGCCCAGGCTGACCTGGAATTCACTCTGTAGTCTCAGGATGGCTTTGAACTCATGGTGATCCTCCTACCTCTGCCTCCCGAGTGCTGGGACTAAAGGTGTGCGCCACCACGCCCGGCTGCTTGGTTTTATTTTTAATTTATTGATAGCTTTCATAATTATAAGCAATAAACCACTATGAGTCCCTCCTCCTCCTTCCTCATATCTCCTCCCCCTTTCAATTAGTCTCTATTTTGTCTCAGTGTCATCAACCTTCTGATTGAATCCTCAACTTCCCTTTCTCTGCTGGGTCCTTCCCACCAAGTAAGTAGCTGCAGACAGAAACCTTCAAGCTCATACCTCTCCAACCTGCCTGGTCTCCCCCACCCTGTCCCCTTTATGGCCACATTATTGCAAAAGTGTCTGCCTGCTCCCTCCTACTCACTCATCAGCTCACTGCCTTCTGGCTTTGCCATGGAAACTGATCTCTTGGAGGTTACCGCTGGCCTCCGTGTTGCTAAATCCAATGGACCCTTCTCAGCCCTTCCTGATTTAGCACCGCTGACCACGCCTGCCTCTGGCTTCCTTGCCAGTCTTTCTCCACCTCCCTCCTTTGCCATCTGCTCAATGGTGGCATTCCTAGCCTGGGTCCTCTTCTCCCTCTGCAGAGCCCTCCTGGGTCAGCTAATTGCACTCAGCCTTAATGCTCACAAATGACCTCCAAATCTGAGAGGGCTTTTT
>PVHP010015781.1:0-36850 GCA_004024765.1 Zapus hudsonius | reverse complement strand
GTGAGCTTCATTCCTTTGAGGAGACATTGTGAAGCAAGAGCCACACTCTATGCCAACCACTGGCCTTTAGGACGGTTGCTACGGCCAAGTGGACAGAGACCCACTATTTTCTGATTGGCCCATCTAGTTGATTTGTGTATGCAGTGCTTCAAAGTGGCATAATCGTTGCATTTTTCTTCCTGCACATGGCAATAGGTGAGAAGAACATGCTCTATTAATTGGTCTGCTGAAACTTTGGTCCACAGGGAAATAAACCTTTCAACCTTTCAGTTTGAAGTACTGTAGTTTTCTTAGGGAAGTGAGGATCTTTTAATTTGCCTTTCTGTGTAAAGCCAAACCTTAGTTTTCAGTACACCCTTATATTCAGGAACACCAAAAACCATCCTTACCCACGGACTATTTCAATAATGATTGCCTTTATAATATTAAGTCTCCTACTTTGTGTGCCAGGTTATCTCATAAAAAAGCACATGTCTAGATGAGAAGTAAAAGTGCAATAAATTACAAACCCATAAACAGGTTTCAGCCTGGTGTATATAATCTAAGACCCTATTGCTTGAGTCAGTGGGTAAGATAATAATATGACCAATGGCAAGGCAGCATTGTGTGAATGGGTTTATTCTGTTAAATTTTTGCCACCACCAAAGGAAAATGCAACTGGCCTTCTGTTCTAAAGTCATGAAATAACTTGAAAACTGCCTGTTAGGATTAACCTCAGCCTTTATAAGCCGATCCTTGATGGGAACAGATTCATTAGCTAACACAACAAATATTACTGAAGAGATTCAGACTGCTTGCAGACAGAGAGAATGTGGTTAAAATTTATAAGAAAAAAAAGTCGGGCATGTTGGCACACACTTAATCCCAGCACTTAGGAGACAGAGGTAGGAGGATCACTGTGAGTTCAAGGCCACCCTGTGTTTATGCAGTCTATTACAGGTCAGCCTGGGCTAGAGAAATTAAGAAATATATATATATATATATATATATATATATATATATATATATATATATATATATATGACTCTAATAGCCTATCAGTTTATGATATTTTCTTATAGAGAATACTTTGATATAGTATCCTATTTTGATCAATGTATTTTATAACATAGTTACATGAACTGAAGTTCATAATTTAACTCTAACTCAGAATAGCATTAATGTTCTTTCCAGAAACTCAATGACCTTAATGTTCCATAATTCTAACAATATAGTCAATAAAGTAAAATGAATTTTTTTCAAGGAACAAAAAGAAATATATATCCTCCATTAAAGACTCACAAAGACTCATTTTCTTAGAGTAACATAATGATAACCATCCATTGAAAAATAAAGCATTTGATAAAATTTGAAGAATAAAGTAAAGCCTAAAAAATTAGTTTGTAAAACCAGCACTTGAGAAGTGGAGGCAGGAGGATCAGAAGTTCAAGGCCAGCCATAGCTATATGTCACTGTGTTTTAAAATTTACAAAATATAGACTACATATATTTCTTTGTATAGATCATATATATTAATTCATCTACACAGTCTATGCATTATACAACAATCAGGAGAATATATATATATATTTGGTTTATGCAGGACACATCATTTAGGAGAGCTTAACATATTTACATATTTGCCAGGCTGGGCACAGGACAGCAGCTGTGTCTATGTTAGCTGATCAGTCTCAAAGGTACAAGTTAAATAAGGTATTTTTTTAAAGATAGTGGTAGGTTGTTCATAGCAGGAAAGGTAAATAATAAAAGCACCTGGGAAGTAGTGGCAGGAGTATCAGTTCAAAGTTATCTTCAGCTATATATCAAATTAGAGGCCAGCCTGGGTTACCCTACTTCAAAATCCAAAAAAAAAAAAAAAAACACCACAGCAACAACAAACAGTTATACTTATTTTGATGTTGAATATTAAATGAATTTACAAGTGAAAGCACTTCACATTTAGGGAAAATTTTCCTGTCTTCCTGTTTACCAAAAAAAAAAAAAAAAAAAAAAAAAAAAAAAAAACACGTAATTTAAGGGGGTTGTCTTTACATTTAAAGTAAACTAATTACTCCTGACTTCTACTTTAAAACTTGGAACCATTTTGTCAAGGACTTAATTACCTGCATGTCTTCATTTGGAAGCACTTGGCACCACAGCTCCACACTTCATGCCTAGCACAGGGGAAGCCATGCTTGGATGTCATTGCTGTAATCAGTCTTCCTTGAGCAAGCAAGGATGACCAAGAGTCCTAATGTCTCTTGACTCTGAAGGCAATTTTGTGGCAATGTCAAAACAACTTCTTCCAAAAGTTCTGTTTATAAACATAGAATGTTTTCTTTCTTCTTCTTCTTCTTTTTTTTTTTTTCTAATCTGTCCATGTTTAGCCCATTTGTTTGTGTTCTGGCTCACTGAACTTTCTGTGATTTTCTTGTCCACCCCTTTCTGCATCATCCTTGCTGAACTTGTTAGTAGCCATGCTTTGGTTTATGACATTTTCTACTCTCTGCAGTTGCTGGCCACCATCTTCAGAACAATGTTCTAGAATCCAGCAACTCATTCATTTCTTATATCACTGTTTATTTTTTCATACCCTGGCCTGTTTTTTCTCTCATTAGTACTTAAAGAACTCCTTTTGTCTGGTTTCTATCCATAAAAATATCTGGAGGCAAATATCTGAAAAGAAGCATGTAGGATGATAAAAGTTGAACAAAAACGAGACTCCTGTCACTGCAGGACACTGGGAGCAAGGAGAAATGCTAATTTTGCTTTAAGATAGCAGTGTGGTTCAGGAGGATGGCTAATGTGAATGAAAGCAGTTAAATCCCTCCTAAGAAAGTATTGCAATAAGAACTATATCTTTTCTTCATCAATTTGATGTGGTAATGCATATATTTCACATTCCAGGATCATGTAAAATGCAAAACACCTCAATGCTTAGGCTAGAGTAATATTTTAAATTAATTTATGTATTGACTATTTAATATCTGTATATAGTGCATTTTGATCATATTCACCCTCCCATCCTACTTTCAGTTCGTGTGTGTGTGTGTGTGTGTGTGTGTGTGTATGATAGAGTGAGAGAGAGCACTGAATGCTGCTTGCCTGAGCATGGGTGGGGATGATTTACATGAACATGGATTGCACTATGGCTACAGCACTGAAGAAACTGTCTCCTCCTCCCTAGCAACAATTTACTGCCAATTGCTTTTCAGGGAGAGGTGGTGTCTTGTGAACAGGCTCTGTAAATTAGATATGGCAGGACAATTTCCACTTTATTGTCATGCATGGTAATTAAATCATTAAAATATCATCTCTAGATATGTTCTGAGTTAAGGGAATGGTGATGAGCATGTGTCCGCTTCCTTACAAATCTTGCATTCTCATTATAGGAATAAAAAATGAGCTAATTATAGTTTGCTTTTCTTCTGTGATAAAAAAAAAAACAGGGAAAACGGTGGAGCTCAGTGAAACAAGACAATAGATGCATATTTGGGAGAGAACAAGGAGCGTCACGTTGAGCTAAAATGAAATTTCAAGGATAGAGTTAACTGCATCCTTGAATTTTCTCAATTTTCTCAGTGAGCGCTTTTCAAACACAGAAAATAGAACATGTTTCCAAGAGTACCCTGAATAAACTGGAAAAATGTGTTTGTTTTGACTTATAGCTTTATAGATAGGTAGAGAGAACTAGTTAAAAAGATAAGAAAATTTGGCCATTAATGCTAAAAATTCTAAAGTAATAGAGCCAGAAATTTAAAGAAAAATATCATAATGTGTATCAATTTAACATTATTAAAGTAACCAATAATAATAATAATAATATTCCTTAATAATATGATACGAGTAAGTGTTAGACTTTTCATCATTGTGACCGATACCCACGTAAGACAATGAAGGAGGCATTCTTTATTTTGGTTCATGGTTTCAGAGTTTTGGTGCATCATGGTGAAAGAGTGTGGCATTGAGAAAGAATGTCTGTGCTAGTGGATGGATTTTCCTCCTTTCCCTCTTATTCTATCCAAATCCTCACCTATTGGTTGGTGACAGCTCATTCATTCTTCCCATCCCCACCTAGTTTAATGATATGTGGAAATATCCTCATAAACACCCACAGCTGTGATTCATTCATTTCCCATGCTTCTCTCAATTTAATCAAGTTGATAATTGAGATTAACCATGCCAAATCTATCCCTTTCCCACTTGCCACACAGGCACATCCCCTTAAGCCACACAATCCATTCCTGGCTTTCAAAATGTTCATGTCTGTCTCATAATACAGAATCCAGACTATAGCAAAGAGTTTCATGGTCTTAACAATATTGCTCACAATTTTAATTTAAAGTCTCTTATAGGACTCAAGGAAAATTCTTAGATATGAGACCCTCTGTAAATCCAAAACAAGTTACATGCTTCCAAGATGCTGTGGCCCAGAGCAAACATTTCCATTCTACAGTGGAAGAATATAAAACCAGGAAAAAGGGGATGGGAACAGCAACAACAACAAACAATGAGACTGACACCCAGTAGGGAAGACTGTCATTATGTAGCCCACACCAAGCATCCAGGGCTCACGGGTGGCAGCATGTGAGTCCCAACTGGCTTGGGAAGCCCGGTTCCTATGACCTTGCCATTTGAAGCCCACATGTACTCTGTCTTGGTGTGGCTCCAAGGACTGCTTGCCCTTCTCCTCAGCCCACAGTACATGCTACTGGCATCTATTTCCTGAGGTCTCCGATGTATTCTTTTTCCCTTCACTCTCATGCATTCATTCACATTTTACCTACTCAGGGGCTGAGGGAAGAGATTGTAACACTTCTACACATTGCCTGGCCTCTCACCCTTTCCTTTGAGACCTAGGTGGAATCCTTTACGACCCTGTAACTCTTGTATTATACAAGCCTATCAAAATACGCATCTTTTGTATGATGACAAGATCTGCCACCAATATAAGCAATAGACAAGTCCCTTCTGACCATGACTTTTATAGATGACCCCATACAAACAGGGCTCTCAGGAGCTCTTGTTTCAGAGCAGTCTTTTAAGTGAGTTAAAGACTTTTACACCATTCCTGTTACTAACAAACTAAACAAAGAAGCAAAAATGAGATAAACATGATCTTCAATAGAATTGTACTTACCATGTATTTGCTTTTATAGTAAAATACAGAATAAGTCAAAAATGTAGCAAAACAATTTTCATTTCTGATGTCTTCAAATACAGGAATACATGTGTTTAAAGTTGTTTTTATTCATATCTTATATTTACTATTTATAATTTCATTGTTACACAAATTATACTTACAAAGGCTTTATTAATAGAAACGTTTCAGGAATGTTTGCTCATAAATTTAACAATGATAGTGTTAAGTTCCTAACAATGTTTCCAACATCTGAAACCAACAATTTCTGCTAAGGAGAGAGAAATATAAATGATTACTTCACAATTATAATCAATAGATATGTTCCTTTTTAATGTGTTTGTGTAATAAATACTAGGATGCAAAAATTATTACTAGTTTAAGAAAATTTTATTGAGTCCCTATTACAAAAGAGACACTGTGTCAGGCATGAAGGAAAGATGATGACAATATATAGACCAACTCCCCATGACCTCTGGCATCAGGATTAAGGAACACTGTTCTGGGGTATGACTCAGTGAGACACTTATTGTGCAAGCATAGGGGTTTGAGTTCACACCCTCAGCACCCACCATAAGCACCAGTGCTCTGGAGGTGGAGACTGATGATTTTCAGAGGCAAGCCAGCTAGCTAGTATAACTGAATTGGTGAGCTCTGGGTTCAGTGAGTTATCCACCTTAATAAATAAGGTAGAGAGTGACTGAGGAAGTCATTCAGTATTGAACTCTGGCTTCCATATGCACTCATGCACCAACACACACACGCACACACACACACACACACACACACACACACACACACACAAACATACAGTATTTTCAGATTAGCATCATGTTTAGAAATTGCTACCCAGATAGAATTATCACTCCAATATATATTCTATATAATATATTCTATACACTGCTGTATTTGCTAACACTTCAACGTAAAACTTTCAGCTAAATATCATATACAGATCAAAGTATCGTTTTTTCATGTGCAACTAAAACTTTTTCCTCAGCTCCCTCTCATACCTAATTTTTTTTCTAACACTTTGTGGACCAAAACGTACAAAGAGAACCATTTATGCCTTTATCTCCACATGTTCTTGGCTATACAACATCCACATACAGACACTATCCCATCGTGATCCCACCCCTACAAGAGCAGTGTCCTTCCTTGTTGATCTTGCAGAAGACAGGGAAATCCTGAACTAATTAAATAAACCTAAGAATGATCAATATTAAAGTTTTACTTCCCATTGACAGCTGTTCTAAACTGAAATTGTAATGAGGAACACAAAACAGAATATTCTCTAAGTTTCTTCCTTTATTTTCATCCTATTAATTGGTGTATTGCTTATGTTCATATGTGCGTGTGGTAGTTTGAATTAAGTGTTCTCCATAAACTCATACATTTAGAATGCTGGGTTCCCAGCTGACTGCTATTTGGGAGGTGGGGCACTATTGGTGGAGGTGTGTTGTTGAGGGAAATTAGGTTGTTACAGCCAGATTTCACTTGCTCGAACTCAGCTCTCTCTGCTGCTGTTGCTTCCACTTTCTATATATAACACAAGTGATGTCCAGCCTCTGCTTATGCCAATGTTTCCTGCCATCATGGAGCTTCCCTGTGAGACTGTAAGTCAAAATAAATCCTTTCCTCAGATGAGCTTTTTCAGACGCTTTGTTCCAGCAATAAGAAGAACTACAAGAGTATATAATCTATGTATGAATATACAAAATATGTGATTGTAGATTTATGGGACTGGAATTTTAAATTTAAAGTAATGTTATATGTACATTTGAACACTGCTCCAGTATACTGTTAATTAAAATATTGAATGACAGCATTCATAATTGTTTTCTCCTTTAGAAGATTTTCCATAATAATTTAGAACTCCTGCATTGTGTTTATAAAACATAATTTGGAAACACATGATCTCATTGTCATTTATATTTAAATTTTAATATATATTTTCATATACAACTTTTTAAAATAATTTTTATTTTTATTATTCATATTTACAAACACTGAATGAGAAAATAATGTGTTGATGTCCCCAGTTCCCCGATTTCCCTCTTCCCAGTCCCCAATCAGCTGGGTATTCTCCTTTGTGGGCATACTGGATCAATCCATGGGGTAGGGGGTTATAGACAGCCTAGAAGTCAACTCGGTTCCACCCCCTTTGTATGCTGTTACTGAGGGGGGCCATGTCTCTGGATATTCTCCCCCACCATGGCTCTTACAATCTTTCTGCCCCCTCTTCAGCTCAGTTCCATGAGTCATGGTGGGTGAGTATTAAGGCTGCTTTATTGTTGAGGTCTTAGGGGGGTCTCTGTACTTCTGCTTTAGGATGTGTTGAAAAACCTAGGTGTCTGTCTTGCTGGCTCATCCTGGATTGACTGACTGGCTGTGGCTATAGGTCTCTTGCTTATCCCATCACTGCCTGTGGGGTTCCAGGTGGATCCTCCCCAGTAGGTCTGGGGTGGCTGTTTATGTGGGATATGGATATTCAAGTTCACCTAGTCTGGTCCCTGAGGACTTATGCTTGCACAGGAAGTGTACTTGGACGCTAGGCTCTGCTGATAGGCTGGTGTCTTTGAACTTCTATTTGTGTTAGCTTCTTATTCTGTGATTTCTTTTTTTGGTTTTTGTTGTTGTTTGTTTTGTTTTTATTTTTTAAATTTTATTATATTTATACATAATATAACAGGTTATTCACTACTATTATCCCCTTGTCTTAACTCTTGTTACCCTGAGTCCCCTCTCAGTGGGGTTATGGTAATCACTCTTGGGTCATGAAGACCTCAGTCAGTACCTCTGGTGTAATGGGGAACCTTGCACAGTGTATTCCTACCCACTCTTTCTGCCCATTCTTCACCAATGTTGGCTGAACCATGGCAGGCCTATTGGCAGTCTGAATTGGTGTTGAGTTTTTCATAGCCTCTGGATTTCTGCTTGCATAGGTTTTGATTATTTTAAGTGTCTGTCACCATCACCCCGAGGCTGGTTGTCAGGTTAGCAGTAAGAACAGCATTCATGACATTGCTTCCTCTGTAAGTACTCCTGTGCCCTGGCAGATGTGGTAGATGTGGAAAGTCTCACTGTGGGCAGTTGGCTATCTTCTTATCTTATTGATGGACTGAGGCTCTCCTCTGCTTCCTCTGCCATCTGTAAAATAAAACAGACTCTCCAGCCAAGCATGAGAGCAATTTGGGTTAAAGAAGGTATACAAAATTATTTAGGAGATTTTTGGTGCGCCAGCCCACTCTTTCCTGACCATGGGATTCTGACTTGGTTTCCATTATCAGATATGAGTTCCCTTCCTCTGAGTTTGGCTCATGTACAATCAGAGAATATTTGGTTACCTATAGAGGCTACATGCACTATTGCACAAGTATGTACTTCTTGTCTGGCTGGGTGATTTTGTAGTCAGAAGAGTCCCCTGCTTATTCATGCTGTTGGTGACCATTATCCTTTGGGTGCTCCAATAGGGCTTTCCAGAACTATGAGGGCTACTCAGAGGGAGCTCATTTTTCCTTCGGTTCCAGCGTGGTATTCACATCTGTGACTACAACCTGTGGTGTCTTCAGCAATAGGATCTCTAACAGGTAATCAAGTGTTTTGGCAATAGCTTATATTGTTTGGGGGTCATTATGGGTCTACCTGGTCAACAGCTCAATTGGATTTGAGGCAGGGTCTTATTGTTTAGTACTGGACCTCAAACTGAAAATTCTCTTTTCTTTGTCTCCTGAGAGTTAAGACTGCAGGCGTGTGGCTGTATTAGCTTCTAAGAGATTGAACTTAACCATCAATTATTAGCCCTCCCATATTTAACTCATTCTAATATTTATAATATTTTACTTTTTTCTTTATTTTAATATTATTTGATTGGACTATGTATGTAATTCGTCATTAAAATCAAAAACTAAAATATACCACTTTTAAACTATTTTATTTCCTTTCTTACCAAGTTTATTTTAGTTTCCTGTAGTGTCAAAGCTTGGTGGTCTTGAATTTTTGGCTTAACAACTCAGTGTTATAATTTGGCTTGTTTAATCATTTTTCCTATTTATACTTTAAAATTTTTCTACACTTTGAATTTTCATTGTCATATTTATGGTGTATGGTATGATAATTCAAAGCATGTATATAATACCCAAAGATACAGACAGGGGCTGGGTGTGGTGGTGAATGCCTTTGATTCTAGTACTCACTGTGAAGTTTACGCCAGCCTGAGAGACTGCATAGTGAATTCCAGGTCAGTCTGGGCTAGAGCGAGACCCTACTTCAAAACAAACAAACAAACAAGTAAATAAACAGAAAGGATCCAACCAGTGTTTTTAGTATTTCTTTCAAATGCCCATCAATTCTTTGTGTTCTTTTTCCTAGTCTTTTGATTTCGAAGTGTTGACATCAAATTCATCATTTCTTTCAGCTTTAATATTTACCTTTATTTTATTATTTTTAAAATGTTGACTTATTTTCATTTTTAGTACAAAATTTAAAGTTTTTGTATTGATTTATAAGCTCAAAAATCCTAGTTATTCCCTGAAATAAAAGATAAATCATCAATAGAAAAGTGTTGAAGAGGTAATGGCTAATTCCAGGTGCTGGAACATTTTTGGAATGCAAGGGACATGCTGTTTCAAGAAGCAGAAATCCCGAGAACTGGTCAGGTGGCTCATTTGGTAACATGCTTGCTTTGCAAGTATGAGGACCTGAGTTTGTATCTCCAGAAGCTATGTTAAAGCCAGTCATATCACTGTGTGGTGCAATCCCAGCGATGGGGAATGGAACCCATGACAATCCCTAAGGTTTGCTGGACACCTGTCTAACTGAATTGGTAAGCTCCTATTTCAGTGAAGCTGTTTTTAAAAAAATAAGGTGAAGAGCAATTTAAGAAGATATCTTATGCTTACCTCTTGCCTCTACACATCCATGATAGCACACACAAGCATGCATTTGTAAAATTATTAAAGAAGTGCTAATAAGAAAATCAACTTCCCTATGGGCTTTTGGGATGACTACCCTGATGATGGCGCTCTGCTTTGACAAATCACATTGTCTTGTCTAAAGCCAAAGATGGTTGACATCTTCTTTCCAACTGACAATCAGAGCTTCATGTTCACTACTAGCTTTTTCTGGATGCAGAGCTAGGAAAAATAGAAGCCATGTCTATCTCTCATTGCTCACTCTGTGTCATATAAAGTTATCAAGACAGAGGGTCAGGAACTCTAAATTTGATCCCATCTGCCATGAAGTAAGCAGAAACATGAAACAGGGACAGCCAATATACATACTGAGAGGAAAATTGCATTCTTTATAGAAATCCACTTGGAAGAATATCAAAGAAATCTTTTTTACTCTTTCAACGTAGCTGTCAAAGATAGGTGGGGGAATTTAAATTTTATAATTTGGCTAGATTCACATAATATGTTCATATCAAGGAGAAAACATGTAGAGAAGGTCTCTTCTAGTGACTCTTTTTTACTCATCAAAGTTCAAACCATAAATAAAATATTTACTAACATTGATGGAAAATACATTTCTATATATCCAGTGAAGTAACTACTAATTGGCATCTGATTACCTGAAAAAAAAATGATCCTGGGAAACATATGCACATGTCATGAAATCATTGAATTTGCTCTTAATTTTTGTTTAGAATTAAAAGCCAATCCTATTATACTCCAGCTGTCCACTACTGAATAAACACGTTAGTGGGTCACAGGGTATTTATAGAGTATATACCAAACTTAGTTCAACCGAGAGCCTGCATTTGCTTTTTTGGTGTTGTGAAAACTGCATAAATTTTGATGATTGACAATTAGGGTGTGATTCTTTTTCCTGGACTGAAAAATGAATTAAATCTCTCTACTGTTGAATAGTCAACACCCACAATGTAAACAGAGTAAAAGGGCTTTGGCTGTTTGTGTTTTAAAGTGTATTCCCTATTAGAAAGTAAACCTAGAAGAAGCAGCCTTTTATGTTCATTTGGTTTTAAGAGTTCTCAAGAAAGATACCTGTGACTTGCTTTATGGCTTCCCTGCCATCATCGGTGAAGTTCTCTTACACTGAACAAATTAAATTCTGCATTCTTACCAGTGAAGGTTCAAGCCTTTAGAACTGGTTTACAGGAGACATGTGGAGGTATGGCATAAACTCTGGAATTCTGTAAGCAGGTCTTTTGGGTCATTCTGATAAGAGTTCAAAACACCAGAATGCTGATAGAAATATGGGGAGTAAAGGCTGAACTCATGAACTTTAAGAGGGGGACAAGGACACAATTAGAAATTGGACTTGATGTTAATAATATTGCATTTTGAAAAATATTCTGGTTACCTTCCCCCCATGTCTTAAAATGTGAATGAGGCTGAATTCAAGAGAAATTGACTACATTGGTGGAAGAATTTTCAAAAAAAAATCATATTCAGGCTGTTTTGCTCACTGCTCAATTTAGATAAATTTCCAGTGAGGAAGAATAGAAGTGGAGTCAAAAAGATGTGAGTAATGTATAGTTTCACAATGAGAGGAGTGTAAATGTAGCAAAAGTTGTGAAAAGCTTGGGCTTAGACAAAGTAGGCACAATTGCTAATAAGCCTAACACATTTAAAAAGGACCAAACACTTTGCATTGGGACAATATGAAAGGAGAATTGCAAACAGGACTTGCCCATTAAAGGGTTCCAGCTTGTAAAAAAATGCAATTCAATTTAAGTGCCTGAGAAAAGGAAGCCTCCAGGACACCCTGTTCCAGTAGGACTGGCCATGGGAATGTTTTTTCTGGTTCTTCCAGGCATATGCTCAGAGGTCACAGAAGCTACAGTCCAAGGGAGCCATGCTACATCTCAAGTTAAAATAATAATTTGGTGTCATACATATGGTGTTAGCTTTACAGGTATGCAGGGTGTATATGTGAGGGAGTCACAGAGCTGTACACCAACATAGTTTGAAATCTGCTTAGGCTAGGTCATGCGTATTGAATCAGATTCATTCCTGATTACTTTGATTCTTTAAAAAGTGGACTTTGGGGGCTGGAAAGATGGCTCAGCTGTTAAGGCACTTGCTTCCAGAGCCTAAGGACCCAGGTTTGATTCCCCAGTACCCACATAAGCCAAATGCACAAAGTGGTGCATGCATTGCATTGGACTTCAGTTGCAGTGGCTAAGAAGCCCTGGTGTACCTATTCTCTCTCTCTCTCTCTCTCTCTCTCTCTCTCTCTCTCTCTCTCTCTCTCTCTCTCTCTCTCTCTCTCTCCTTGCAAATAAATTTTTAAAAAGTGGACTTTGGAATGTAATGATTTGAGTGTGAAATGTCCTCCGAAGGCTCAGCTGGTGGTGATGTTTTGGGAGGTGGGGAGGGTAGAGTACTTTTCAGACATGAGGGATACCCTACAGACGTAGGCACTAATGGGTGACGCAGCTGGATTCTGTAATTACCCATCTATCAAGATGTCAGCAAGTCACCTCACACTGACACTCTCACAACCATGGGCTGCTCCTGCCAGTATGACTTTTGTATTTTGTATTTTGATATTAGTCTTGCAAAGCATATGCCAGAAGAAATCCTTCCTTCATTAAGTTATTTTGTCAGGTATTCATTCACACAATGAGAAAAGTAACCAATACAGTTAGAATAATCCAAGGATTCAAATAGCTAGCAATTGGATATATTATTAGTTTATTATTCTTTTCAGAAAATTATTGGATGTTACTAAGTGTTCTTTCCAACCTCTTTGACTTTAGTATTCAATATCATTGTTTTGTGTAGTCAGAGAATATTGATAGTAAGTTAGGTGCCTGGCATTGTTTCCACAATGAAATAGTCCAACTCAGGCTTAGGTCTCAACTTGCCATTGAATACCCTAGTTGCCTCTGGTCTTTTGAGGTCAGTGGGTCTGATTGGGGAGATGGTGTAAGCATGACAGACTCATCAGACTTGGCTTTCTGTTATGTTTCTGTGCTTGTCAAAGTGTTTTTTCTTGTGTGAATCATAGTGAATGGAATTAGCCTACCATTGCTTCTTCTGTTACCCATTGTTAGGAAATAGGGTTGCACATTTCAGTATGATATGGTTCAGGGACTCAAAGGACAGGATTCCTATCCCTACACTTTTTTTTCAAACTTTGGGATATTTCTAAATTATGTGGTAGTATTATAGATGAATTTCTATAGTGATATTTTTATTATATTTAAATGAAAGTATATATATATATATATATATATATATATATATATATATATATATATATATATATACATATATATAGGGTTTTAACATAAAAATATTTCCCACATTGCTTATCTTGAAATATTCTTTTTAGGTTTTAAAAAAAATTCAAGCTATATATGTTTCCATGGCAAACTAACACTGTTCTATGACTTTAATCCCCATTGTAAATAGTTTTAATTAGGAATTGTCTTCTAAATTCCCAACTCTTCCTCAATAAACCCTAAACCTCAGGAGGTATGATAGAGATTTTCCAGTGCTGAACACTCCACTGTCACTTCTTCTCAGCAATGTAGTGTCTTTTGAGTATTCTGGTGGTTACCACCATCTGAAAAGAGATATTTCTCTAGACAAAAGTGAGAGTAGCAATATTGTATGAGTATGAACATTAAAAAGAAGGTGCTTATAAGGTAGTTTTAAGGGCATAATATACATTTAGCCAAACAACAGCAGTTATTTCCCTAGGGTGCATGACTTCCTCCACCATAGGCTTTTGACTAGGTCTTTAGTACCAGGCATATAGTCCCTCCTGGGAGCAGGCCTCCAGTTCTTTTAGAGAGCAGTTGGTTTCCCCCACAATAAATGTGCCCCTTTTGTCCCAGTTGGCACATTTGACCTGGCTTGCCATTCTTAAGACTTGCATGGTCCACTACTGTTCACTGCCATTGATGACTTCGCTCTCCCGTAGAGCTGCAGGCAACCATAACTGTTTCCATCTTTCTGTCAGCTGGATAACAGGAAGAAGGTTTCCAGCTCAGCTCTAGCTTAATTTCTCAGTGACCTGCATCCTAAGCATATGAGGTCTTCAGCATTAGGGTATTACCATCTCATGCTGGTGGGCAAACAAGAGCCTTGACAATGGCTTATAATGTTTTGGGGCCTCAGGAGCTCCCCTGGCCAACAACTCACTGGATGGTATCCCATCCCTGACACTGAAATTTTTTTCTAGTAACAATCTATAGCTACTAAGTGTACCATTATCCAAAGAAGTAAGTTTCCATATGGCTTATTCTAAACCTCTTAAATTTTGATTAACCCTCCTTTTTATGGCAAAAAGTCTTCAAAATCATCACCATAAGTTATCAAAAATAGATTACATGCATACCTAATTGCAGATGCTTTTTTGCCACTAAAGTTCATAAAAACCTAAGGAACTACACTGAAATCACTGATAAGTGATGCAAACATTGTGATCCACAAACTCCTACTTAGTATATTATCAGTCATCGTCCCCTACCACAAAGACTGATCCAGATGGCCCACAGAGGAGGATATCCAGCTGACTGGGGATGGGGAAGGGGGGCAATGAGGAATTGGGGATAACAACTCATTGTTGGCCCACTAAACAATGTAACTCATTATGGACAATTAAAAAAAAGAAAAAAAAGATTTATTACTGCTTTTTCCCATTAATGTTCCTTTTCTTGTGAAGAAAATAATGATAATTCTCTGTTTATAAAACTTTGTTTTGAGCAGGATGTAGTGGTTGTGGTGGCTTGAATGTAAATTGTCCCACATAGCCTCCTATAATTTAAACATTTGCTCCCTGGCTGGTGCAATTTGGAAAAGTTGTCAAGGCTTTATGAGGTGGAACCTTGCTCTGGGGACCTGTCACTAGGGACAGACTTTGAGGTTGATTAGTCCCCAGCCCTACTTGCTACGGAAAACTAGCTCTCTTTTGTAGTTCCTCCCAGCTGATATGTGACAATGTGAGTCATCTTGCCATGTATTCCCGCCATGATGAAGCTTCCCTTTGAAACTGGATTCTGAAATAAACCATTTCCTTCCATGAGCTACTTCTGGTCACATATTTTGTCACAACAACAAGAAGAGCAGTTTACAATGAGATGAACCTTTAGTCCTACTACTTAGGACACTGAGGCAGGAGGATCATATGTTCAAGGCCAGCTTGGACTACAGAATGAGATCTTGTTTTACAAACTCAAAATAAAACTATTGTTTGTTTTGAAGGTGAAAATTTATCAAATTTTGTAAGAATTTCTGGTGAAATAAACCATAAAGGAAACATAAATTTAGTTATTGAAATAGCAGTATAAAGTGTAAGCTAACAAATGCAATGAACACATAGTTAAATGCCACTTAGTTACCATTCTCTACTTTGCATTGTAGTTAGATAGTATGTTTTATATAGTATGAACAATGTCTTATATATTGAAATAGTCACAAAATCTTTGAATACTTAAACATTTATGACTGCCAAATTCTTCTGTTAGTATGGTAGTAATCTTTCATTTGTCCTCCAAGGTCCAGATTCCCCTTTTATGTACCCTGCTGTATTTACTGGGGAGGAAGCCAGATGTACTAAGCACTAAAATTCCTTCTAGCTCTTAGTTTGGCTTCTGATAGGAATCCTATTTGAAATTGGAAGAGAAAGCAATAACTGAGGTTAGGCTATATCTCCCCCTTTTGTCCTACAGGATCACTTCAGACTGGCCATCTTCCTCAGATGAAGGTCCCAGCAAAAGCCAGACAGATGCTTCGACCCGATTCTCTCACTGCTCTTACTCATTTCTACCCTTGACCTTCAGTGGGGTAATAATGACTCCCAATTTACTTAACCCCAAAGTACCACATTGTCTATGATATTTTCCATGAAACCTATTCATTCCTTTGAAAATAGTTTCTTTCTGAAAAACTTCTTCAAATGTATCTATTTATTTCTTTAGACTTTTGCTGATACTTAAGTGATACATATCTAGGGATACAGTGGCCGTCAGTTCTATTCTTACCATCACACAGGGAAGTAATATCACTAGTGTCTACTCAAAATGTAAACTACCTAAAATAGAACCAAAAATTTCTTTGGCTAAACCCCAAATATTATTTTTAAGTAAAAATCAAGAATAATTCTTCCTTGGATTTGGATGACTTAGAATTTTTTCACTTTCCCAAGATTTGGTTAAAATATTATTAGATTCTTTATTTATAAGACCTTTATTCAACAACCTAAATGAAGTAGAAGGGAGCCCTACAATATAGACTTTTAAGTTTCCAAATGAAAATTTATTTTGATTCTTAGCCAGTTGAACTTGCAAATGCATAAAATACTTGGCCATGATCAAATTTCTCTAAAATTTGAACTTTGCCAAAACATATATTTGTTCTAAACCTGTATTATTTCCCTTTACAAAGTTTGAGTTAAATGTAATTTTCACCTCTATTTTAATTTTATATTATTCAATCTCTTCAATTGAAAAGTAAAATTTAAAAAATTTTTCTTTTTGAAGATTTCTTTCCATTAATTGATGTCATTGTATCCTTATGGTCTATAAAGGCTTTATAATTAGTCTTTGAAGTCTGGTGTGTTTGTTTCTCTTTATCTTATTAAAGCTAAAAATTCAACAAAAAGAAATAATTCATTTGGAATATTATTACCATTATAAGTATCACCTTTCTATGTAAGGTCTTCTGGAATGTTTCAAGACTTTTATCCATTTACACTTCTGAACTAACTATCCCCTTTCCCAACCACCTATTTGTCTCATTTTAACTTTAATCTATTTTAATTTTTATGCATTTTCCTCCAGAGCTGAAGATCTGGGAGTGTCCCTTTATGAAGAGCTGATCCTTTTGTTTGTATCATAATTGGAACCTGAAATTAAACTTTAATTGAATGACTACCTTGGGTTATACTGGGTAATAGCATAGAATCATGGCTTCTTACAACTTAGAAAAAGTACCATGTTTTGTACTAAATTCTGTCCTTCACTAGACCACACTGAGTTTCATATTTCAGCCTCCACTTTGCTGAGCACACACAGCACTGCTGTACACACTTGGTGCCATGCAGAGAATAAAACAGACAAATTGCACATTGTATTTCCACCCAACAATTTTTAACAGATGAGTTGGAAAGATTCCCTCAGTCTCTAAAGATGCTTGCTTACAAAGCCTGCCAGCCAGGGTTCAATTTCCCAGCACCCACATAAAACCAGATGCACAAAATAGTACATATGTCTGGAGTTTGCTGCAGCAAGAGGCCCTGGCATGCTCATACTCATTTTCTCTCTCTCTCTCTCTCTCTCTCTCTCTCTCTCTCTCTCTCTCTCTCTCTCTCTCTCTCTCTCTCTCTCCCTATCCTCTCTCTTAAATAAATATTTTAATAAATAAATTTAATTTTATAAATTTAATAATTAAATACTTAAATCTTGGGCTGGGCATGCTGGCACACACCTTTAATCCCAGCATTTTGGAGCCCAGCCTGAGATTACATAGTGAAATCCAGGTCAGCTTGGACTAGAGAAAGACCCTACCTAGAAAATGCCTCTCCCAATACAAAAGAATTCTTAACTGAAATAGGGAGGTGCAGACATAAAATATTTTTAAAAATATAGGTTTAGGTGTTGGAGAGATGGTTCAACAGTTAAAGTCATTTGCTTGCAAAGCTGGGCTGCCAGGGTTTGATTCCCCAGTACCCATGTAAAGCCAGATGCACAAAGTGGCTCATGCAAATGAAGTTCATTTGCTGCAGCAGGTATGTACCCATTTTCTCTCTCTTTCTCAATTTCCCTCTCTCTTTAATAAATAAATTATATATATATATATATACATATATAAATATTGATTTATTTCAAAGCTACCAGAAGAAAACGTGGAGAAAAAAATGCCTCACACAATCCTCACAGAAGCAGAGCACAAGGACAAACACATTTATATATAAGAAATGAAAACAGTTGAGCAATATAAGTAAGTAATCTAGACCATGTGAGAACAGAGCTTGTGTTTAATAGAAAGCAACTGAGAACAGTTTGTAGACTAGATGACCATCATAAGATCTGACTGACTGGGGGATAGGCTGGCTGAGTGGCAGTGTGGAGCATGGAGGAGTGGGGTGGGAGGACTGTTGCATGGGGCAGACGAAGGACACAGCCCAGGCCTGTGGCTCTCAGCCTGGGAAATTATCCCTGAAGTACATATGTGTTGATGCCTGCAGAAAGTTGGAGGGTGAAGTGTTACTCTAACCTAAACACCTTGCATTGCGTAACACAACTGTCCCTCCCACAATGAAATATTTTGACCAAAATACCAGCGGTGCCTCAGTTGAGAAAAGCAACATTAAACAGTGTGATAATGCATGGCATTAAATTGAGGGCACAATCAGTGTTTCAGAAAAAGCTAGTAAGGAGTATATTTCATGCCCTCACCTAGATAATGGTGAACATCTTTTCAACTCTGTGTTGCATTCCTTTTATCTGCTTTGCTGAAACATGCTTTTAAATCATTTACACAATCTGACATTGGCTTATTTTCTTATATTGAATATGTTTGTTCCTTATATATTTTCAGTACTGCTCCATTATCAAATATGCACCTCACATATTTATTCTCCTGATCTGGTTTGCTGCTTTTCTCCCTGCTTTACAGATACATTCTCTCAGTTTGTATGTTTCACCATTCTCTTAAACATGTGTTTGGAAGAGCATTTAGCTTTTTTCCTTTATTAATTACTTTGTGTTCTATCTAGGAGATCTCTGACTAGTTCATACTAAGGCAATTTATGGTGACTGATCCCTGAAAGTAAAAAGCAGCAGTGATCAGAGAAGGATCAGGCTTCTCTTTACCTCTTGCCTAAAGAAGTTCTCTATATCTGTTTTTCATAAGCAACCTGCTTCCCTCCCTGGGAAGGAGTTCCTCTTACTTAGAATTAAGACTCCTGGAGGTGTTTGAAAGTAAAATGTCCCCCATAGGCTCATACATTTGAACGCTTGCTTTCCCGCTGGTGGCATAATTTTGGAAGGTTGCAGAACCTTTAGGAGGTGGAGCCTTGCTGGAAGAAGTGAGCCACTTGGTGGTTAGCATTGATGTTGTAAAGCCCAGCCCCACTTCCTGTCAGCTTTCTCTCTGCTTTCTGATGGCAGACACAATGTGAGCAGCTCTGTTTCACCCTGCTGTCATGCCTTCCTGCCAGGAGGAAAGGATCTCCAGGAACTGAGGCCCAAATAAAATCTTTCCTTCCTTAAATTTTCATCTACTCAGGTATTTTGCCTCATCAAGTAAAGTAATTGATACATCTGTATATGACTTGGAATTTGGTTCTTTGAGGTCTCATTGGGGGATGTTGTTATGTGAAACAGACCAGGGTTCAATCGGTGGTTCTCAATTAACTGAGAGTTTGATCTCCAGGGCATATTTGGCAATGGCAATGTATTGGACTGCCAGTACTTAGTGGTATAGTTGGGAGAGTATTTCCAGCATCCAGTGACTAGAGAGGAATGATGATGCTAATCAGCCTGCTTTTCCCAGGGCTGGTCCCCACAGCTCAGCAGAGAATCATGCAGGCTAAAGTCACGTCAGTGCACAGGGTGAAAGACCATGGTCAAGCGAAATGATGATTGGCTGTGTCCTGGGACACTGCATCCTAGAGAAGAAGGACATCCGGGCCACTGCTGAGGCCAGGTTATTAACCTTTCAATCTCAATTGTAAACAAGCTGGAAACATCAGTTATGAGAAAAATTTCTTTTTGTTGTCAAAAATTAAATGTTTATGATATTATTAATTAATGATTTTTTTAAAATTTAGGTAAATGAGCAAGAAAAGAAGTTTTACAAGAAAATAAAAGGTTTCAGAGAATGGATATGAAAAAAAATAAGAAAACTAATCACAAATTGTATACAGTTGATGGTTCTAAGCTACTGTCACAACTGTGGAAAATGCCTGTGAAGATGAATTGGAGAGCATCTCAAGTGGGTTTTTTCTGTTTGTTTAGTCCTTGGTGTGGGACTTATTTTTGATGAATCGATATATTGGATTGTCTACTGACAAAGTATGATAGGAGAACCCTGTTGAACTCAAGATTCTTTCAACAGGCAGGCTTAATAATACCATTTAAGCTCTTCTACCCCACAGTGACTCCTTATCAGCAGAATGATAAGTTCTATATGCAAAGTTGTTCTATATAATTTCTGTTAACTTTTCCATTTTTATACATATTACCAGTGTATGAATTCATGGAAACATGAGTGTATTAAGTCTAAATATAAAGCTACCCTACTAAAGTGTTACTCAATAGAAATAGCATGAATTCAAATTACTCTACATTGAAAGTATTCGGTAAGAAGCTGAAATACAGATACCATGTTAGTGGGGGAGGATTCAAGCAATGGATATTTATGTCAGAAAAACATAGAGGGCTGGAGAAATGGGTCAGCAGTAAAAGGTGTTTGCTTGCCTGCTAAGCCTAGTAACCCAGGTTTTGATTCTCCAGTACCCACATGAAGCCAAATACACAAAGTGACCCATTCATCTGGAGTTTGTTTGTAGTGGCAAGAGGCTCTGGCATGCCCATTTTCTCTCTCTCCTTGCAAATAAATACTTAAAAAAATAGAAACTGGGGCTCATCAGTTAAGATTCTTTCCAGCAAAGCCTGGTGACTTGGGTTTGATTCCCCAGAACCATTGTGAAGCCAGAGGCACAGTGGCACATGCATTTGGAGCTAGTTTGCTGCAGCTAGAGGCCCTGCTGTGCATGCGATCTCTCTGTCTCTCTTCTTTCTATACAAAATTGTTGCCTTTATGTAGATGATCCAAAATAAAACCTGAAGTTTCTCATGCTTTAACTCAAGGACAAAAAGATAGAACCCACTTTCAAGTTTTTATATATTTATATATCTGTAAGCTTTGACACCATGTAAAATGGAAAATAGTTCCAAATTTTGTAATGCATCATTTTATAAAGATTTCTATGAAAACTCAATATAATAGTAAGTAACTATTGGACAATAGTAACTTTTCATATTACATATTTTCCTCCCTCTAATGAAACAGTTATTTAGGATCGAAATGGACACCAACCTCATGTTGGCTTTTATGTGGAAGTTCTTCAGACAGTGGTAAAGACACTTCTAGAACTCTGTGTTCACAATGCCTGTGGTGATGTGATAAAAACTACTAAAAACACCATTATAACTGACAGGAGGATAAATGAAGACCACGGACAGAATATGGAGGGAAGGTTGTTGCCACCAACTGTCACACATTGAACCCATAAGTGTCTTCAATCTCCTTCCTTCCCCATTTAGTTCTGACAGGTATGGATCTTATAGTAACTAGGGATAAATTTTCAGCCAGACTTGTGCCATAGACCTGTAATCCTAGTTATTTGGGAGTGTGAGGCATGAGGATTCCTCACTCCAGGCCTGCCTCGGTGGGACTGGGAGCAGAGCTGGTCACATTGGGTTCCTAATCAGGAAGCAGAGAGCAAACAGGGACTGGATCCTGTCTGTAAACAACAAGGCATGGCCCCAGTGACAGTGGTGACCCACTTTTACTTTTTAACAGGGCTATAGCTGTTAAAGGCTTCATAGCGTTTCCAAACAGCACCACCAGCTGGGGACCATGTGTTCAAACACATGAGTCAATGAGGAAAGTTTTATACTCAATCAACAAAAGGAATGACTGCTTTTAAAACTACAGTGACATTTGCACTAGGTCAGGTGATAGAGACATGTTTTGTAGGAAAGAGCTCCTCCAGCTCCAGCACATAGGAATAAAATGTCACAGGACAGCACATGATGTGGTGAGCAAGCTTAACTGATTTGTCTGTTCTCACTGCTCCTTCTGCATTGTATCTACTGGGCAACTGCCCCAACTGAGAGCTTTCTCCCTGTTCTTTTTTTTTTATTTTTTATTTTTTTTATTTTTTTTTCTCCCTGTTCTTTTTGAATTTAAATTTTTGATTTTCTCATAGTTCATAACATTTTAATATATCTTATTTAAAAACTTAAAGGAGGATTTTTAGGGTTTCCAATTCAAAAAAATTAGGTCATCAGAGGAGGGCAAAACCACATATGAGTAGACATATAATACAAAGGATGATACATACAACGAAACAGGCAGGAAGCCCAGGGAGGAAAAATCTCCTTCCCATTTATGTTTTTGTAGCCTTAGGGCAAGGTCTTGCAAATTTATCCCAGATTTACTGGCTTTGTGAGTCTCTGGAATTTCCTTCCTACTTACAGTGCCCTCCCTTAAAGCAAAGTTTTTTTCTATTTTCCTGAACCTTCTTACATCCTGCCCCCTACTGAGAGGCTGCCTTCTTGTAAACATCCTCAGCGACCCACCCAAGATTACTTAAAAAAGTCAAGTTGACAACTAAACCTAGCCATCACAAGACACCCCTTGTCAACTTGACATCAAGCCATTTGTCCTTACATCATACGTAATTTCCAAATGAAGACAGTAACAAGATCATAATTCTGCCTAACATGATAGAACTATCCCATGTACAACTGGGAATGCATAATCCCCTCCAAACACAAGGCAAAATCACTTAAATGTGAGTTGTGTAAAAACAAAATAAGTTATATACTTTTCACATATAATGGGACAGAGTAAACATTTCCAACTTCTGTGAGTCATAACAAGACTGGATCAATGCAAGTTTAACAACCATTAGGCAAACATCAAACATCTGCAGTTCAAATTCAATATCACAGTGATGACAGTCTCTGGATTTTCTAATTCTGTCCCTCCAGCTTGGGTGAGTAGCTGGGACAAACTTCCATACTGAACCAACAGTGCTCCATGGTATCTTTTGCACAGTCCTGGTATATCCAAAATATCTGTAGGTCTCCATTGTAAACTATGGTCCATCTTCCAATGGCTTCATTTGCCAAACAGAGACTTCACACCCTGTTCACATCTCAGCAGTGGCTCCTGGAACCATGTGCATTTGATGACCCACTCCACACATGCAATCTCATGCTTCCAAAAGCAATACCAGGTATGCCGGAAAAAAATTCTAACATTTATTTAGTGGACATTAATCTCACAGAATAGTGAAACAAATAAGAGAAATTTAACCTGAGCAAAAATTTATAGCTGCATCCTTTCAACCACCAGTGAAGTTGCTTTTTCTAAGAGCTGTATTCCTGGAAACATTGAGAAGTCAAAGATAAGGTGTTCTGAGATCAAGGTGTTAGCTCTAGAGAAACTCTAACCTGTGAATAGTAGAAAACGTAAAGTAACGATGGTTGTGGTTTAAAAGTCACCTCTTTATTATGACAAAAATACTCAAGAATGATATGAGGAGACATACTAAAACATTTGTTGGATAAGGCGAGAGTCTCTGACAGCTTACATACCAGAGAGAGAGCTTTCACACTGATGTGTTAGTAAAATGAAAACAACTAAAGGTCTGGATATAATGGCTTGAGGGTAGCACAAGGAAATCATCACTTAGACACAATTCAGAGGATGTATATGGAGAGGTAGAAAGAGAAGCAGATTGAGAGGTATCACGTCTGCAGAAACAGTAACTCAGCTACAATCCCAGAATTGTCAGTAAAGGACCACTAGGAAAACTGTGATAGAAGAATATTTATGAAGGAAACATGGTCTTCATCACTCATATGCAATGAGCTGAAAAATAAATAGTTGTGACTTCATGTGTGACAGAGCCACTCAGACATTCTTCAGCAGAAAATCTCAAGTTAGTAATAGTCTTGAACTCAAACATAAATGGGAGTGAGGAGTTGGCTAAGTGGTTAAATGCTTACAAAGCTTGCAGCCTGGATTTAAAATCACCAGTATCTAGCACCTCGATAAAGCCAGATCCACAAAATGGCACATGTGTCTGGAGTTTTCAGTAGCAAGAGGTCCTGCTATGCACATACTCTCTCCCACTCAATTCTCTCTCTCACAGATGCACATAAATAAATAAATAAATACTTTTTCTAAAAATGTAAAAAAGCATTGAGTTTTCTATATAAGTAACATTTGTAAGGCAAAGAGTTACTAATAATGTCCACGAGAAGGAAAATACACTGAGTACTTAGGGATTCCGGTAATTAAAAAAAAAAAAATGAGACCAATGCATACAACACTTTAAAGAAGCAATGGCCTGGGAATAATCAATAGAAGATCCTAAGTGGTTTGCCACAACCAGAAAACAGTAACTAAGTAGTTTTGGACGCCTCTTACTACTGACATATGTCTCATATTTGCCCCAAATGTCTCAAGAATATAACTTGATTGAAAGGACAACCTATGACATATTGAACAAGGGGATTTCTATGGAATTTCCTTGTTAGCCTCTGTAAAACCTCTAGGGTAGTTCAATGTTGTTATGCTTTGGCATGTGCTCAGCCTTTGCTCTCTAGTGTGTGGTACCATTGGGAGGTGGAGGAGCTGGCAGGAGGTGAGGTCTAGCCCAGGGAAGTGTGGTTCTGGGGAGGTGGAGGAACTGTCAGCCCAGGGGAGTGTGTTACTGAAGACAGGCCTGCACCCAGGATAATGTGGATCTAGCTTTTCCTGTCTTGTCCTTACCACACACAAGAAGCAGTGCGGCCAAGCAATTCTGGACTGAAGCCCTGAGCCAAAAACCCTTTTTACTATTCTTATCCTGTTTTAACTCAATTATTTTTCACTGTGATGACAATCAGACTAAAATAATTATAAATCTTTGAATTTTGCACTTAAAACACATCATGATTTAACTGTAAATTCAAAACTGTATTGGAATTCAAGATAAAGAAAGTGTTAATCTCATCATTAAAAACCAAAAGTCTAGTTTTACTTCTTTACTTACTGATTTCACGGTCATATGAATTGCTACATTTAAAAATCACGTCTAGAGAAATATGTAGATATTGAAAATTGTTTGAAAAATACTTTTAATAAATACACTTATTTTAAATTAAAATTTTAAATACCTAAATTTCAGTTATAGTTATTGAATTATAAATGGCAATCCATTTTCTGATTCATTTGACTCAAGTACAACTACTTTCCTGTGTAGTCAAAATTCTTCTCAAAGAAAAACGTGGCAGATGTTGGGTGCCCTCTAGTGGCCACACAGTATATGTTTCCATTTTGCTGTAAATTTCAGGAGTTTTTAACAATGCATTTCATGTGGCAGACATACAAATTTAGCTTTTAAAATATCTAATTCTTACTTTCTCGTAACTAAAGTATTCCAAAATTAAGTTATAATTCTTAGTTTATAACAACAGATATTATGTAGAACAATTTCAAGACGGAAAATTTTATGAAGGTAACAAGATGTGCACCTCAAAACGTGTAGATTGAGTCATCCTTTAAACATTTATATAGTCTCACATTATCTATTATGCTGTGCTAGTGTGAGCTGGAAGGAGAACAGAACATGTGTCCCTTTGTTTTACTATGCTTCAGCATGAGTCAGAGGAATAGAACACACACACACACACACACACACACACACACACACACACACAAGGCTGATCAGAAAGATGTTACATTTTTGACTGCCAAGGTAAAATGAATCCTAAAACAAGAAATATGGACACATGTACAACTTCCAGAAACTGCAAAGGTAGCTTAAGTTTCATCATTGGTATTACTGGTAAATTTTTTCTTTCATCCAGGGTAGTGTATCTTTGGCTGCCCAAGCAAGTCAGTGGGGCTGGAAGTTTCTTCCACATGTGCAAGAGAGGAAGAGGTTATCAGGACAGATAAAAGAGAACAGCTTCTCAGAGAAGATCAAGAAGTAGCCCATAGTTCCAAGCCCAGCTCTGGGGTGCAGGAGCAGCTGGAGTGTAAGGGCCAGGCCAGCCAGGCAGCCCGAGGACCACAGCCGGGCAGTCCTAGGTCAGGAGAAATCTGCATTTTAGCCAGCCTTAAATCAGGTGTGGGAACTTGGTGTGCATGGACTCCCCTGGGGTGACAAGTGTGCAATAGCGAATGACTCTCCATACTCTGGGTGCTACAGTTAGGTGCCTTCTTAAGAAGTTCATTGTCTTAGAGTGAGCAACTCTAAGGATCTGAAAATAAGAACCCGTCACAAGTCAGAAAGCCTGGCAGCCCTGTCTGGGAGGCAGATGACCACGAGAGGCCATCATACACAAAGGGAAGATTAGAGAGAGGCCCACTAGCTAAAGCCCTCTGTGAAGGGCACAGTCTTCAGAGGTGTCACCTTCTGGTGAGACTTGAGTCCCACAGCCTTACTTCAGAGACTGCTATCAGCCTGAGGTTAAGGAATTAAGCCAGTCCATCAGGTCAGTTTCACTGTGGCCTCCCTCCTTCAAACTGGGCAAAATCTAAAATTACTGAACCCTGTAGGCAGAGTGTCTGGTACCCTCAGCTCTCCCAGTCAAGAATAACAATGTAACTCATTATGGACAATAAAAAATACTTAAAAGAATATAGCTGGGAAGTTTGCTGCACAAACTGGGTCACCTCAGGAGTGAATTGGAACCTGTCCAGTCTAGGGTCTGCAAAGCTCATGGAGACCAGAAGTAGCTCCTTACAGACAATAAAGGGACTTCTAAGTGACTGCAGCTCTCATCTGGACAAACTCACAAGGTTGGTCATCGTAACACTCAGCCAGCACACACAGAATAGTGGGAGAAGGGAAGTACAAGAGTAGTAGGCCATGAGCTACCCTTCCCTCACAGACACGGATGGTTCGTTCCAAAGTAGAAGTCCTGGGAAGAAGCATGACCTACCTCCCTTCATCATTCCTTCCCTCCCTCCTTCCCTCCCTCCTACTTCCTTCCCTCCCTCCCTCTCTCCTTCCTTCCCTCCCTCCCTTCCTCTCTCCTTCCTTCCCTCCATCCCTCCTTCCTTCCTTCTCTCCCTCCCTCCCTCCTTCCTTCCTTCCTTCTTTCCTTCCTTCCTTCCTTCATTCCCTCCCTTCTTTCTTCCTTTCAATATTTTTACATGTTTTACTTTATTTTAGAAATCTTTAGTTTTAAAATCTTTTATCTTTTAATTCTTTCCATTATCTAATCGTGTTTTCATATTTTTCTTTAGTCTGTCATCAGATTTTTTTTCTTGTTCTTTGCTCTTTTTCCTCATCACATTCTTCTCTTTTTATATTTTTATTTTTCTTGTTTATTTTCTCTCCCTCCTTTATCTCAGTCTTTTATTGTCATTACTTTTAGGTGTATTAAGTACTACTTCAGGATTTTAGTCTACTTTATTTTGCCCCTTTATTTCTATGATAATTGGAAGTGTCATAGTTGTCTATCGTTGATTTTCATAGCATTTCTCTATGAAGGTTGGCTCAACGTTGTTGCAGTCAGAGCCATCAGTTTCCTTCTTGCTGGACAGCTCTGAGTTTCTCACTAGGTAGAACCCATATGAAACAGAAAGAGATAGCCTTCCCATAGATGAACAAACCTAAGAAGAAAGCATAAGAAATATGAAAATTCAAGACAACATGAGTCCTCATTATGAAGTGAGTGAAATGTCCTCACAGGCTTACGTGTTTGAACTCTTGGTCTCTACCTGGTTGGTGTCGTCTGGGAGGCTGTGACGTCTCTGTGGCATAAGGCTTGGCTGAACCACTACACATTACTAGGGTCAGGACCTTGAAGGTTATAGCCCAGCTCTGCTTTAAGTCCAACAAGATGTGAGGAGCTTCAACACATATTTCTACTACCATGGATTCTAGCATGTCTTCCCTGCCATGATAGACTGAGACAGTGACCTAAAAGAAATCTTTTTTCTTTTTCATTAAGTTGCTTCTGTCAGGTATTTTTTGTACAGTGATGAGGAGAAAAGTAAATAACATACTCTTTCAAATATTCATAAATCTTTAATAACTGAATCTAAATTTGTCAAAACATTGGAATGCTGAACAAGGAATTCAAGTCTACTTTTAAATCACATATGTTGGCACAAACTTGTTATCCAGGCAGTTGGAAGGCTAACGTATGAGAATTCTACGTTTGAGTCTAGTTTAGGCTACAAAACATGATCCAGGCCAACTTGGGCTCCATACTGAAAACCTGTCTCAAAAACATTTTAAAAGCTATGTTTAAAATAATCAATGACCTCAAAGAGTATTCAAACAAATAAATGAAGAACTCAATTCAGATGCAGATCAAAATTCAGTAACTTGAAGGAGAGTTTCTGCAAAATCAACAAAAAAAATCTTGAAAATGAAAAAAAAATACTCAAATTAAAAAAAAATCAAAAAAAAAATCTCAGTCCAAAGTATGACCAAAAGTCTGTGTCAGTTTGAAGAATAAGTAACGAGGACTGAAGACAAGATTGAGAATGTGTTGCATTATGATAGCAATATTTTTTTATAAAGTAATCATGGCCACAGTTTTCAAAACATTTAGAACATGATTAGGAGACTAACTATAAATCTGGCATAGAAGAGGAAGTGTGGAAGATTGATGCCATACAAAACCTATTCAGTGATGCTACAGAATAATTTCCCAAAATTTAGCAATAGAAATAGACAAGATTACAAGGCATTTATTTATTATTTTTAATTTTTGAAGTTTTGTCTAATTCTAGCCCATGTTGACTTAGAATGCACTCTGTAACCTAAAGTGACCTCAAATTTCTGACAATCCTCCCACCTCAGCCTCCCAAGTGCTAGGATTAAAGGTGTTCGCCACCACACTTGGCTTCAGGAGGCAGTTAGATCATGGCCGGAACAAAACCTCTACACATTATATTGTAATTAAGATGCCAAAAGTACAGAACATAGAGAGAATATTGAAAGCTGCAAGAGACAGATATCAGGTAAACCAATTGGCAATCCAATCAAATATTGTTATTGCGTCTGCAAGAAATACTAAATACTAGGAAGCAAACACTGAAAAAAGACCTGAAGCAAAATCACTACCAACCAAGATTCCTGTTTTCAGGAATGTTATCCTTCGAAAGTAGAACAAAACAATAAAGCAAAGCACAACCACTGAGCCAGAATTACACAAGAAACTTAAAGGAATACAGAAGAGGAAGAAAGATGAGCAAAACTTCATAAAATAACGAATTTGACAATTATAAAAGAACAAATGAGATTTACAAAACAATCAAATATTAATTCAGCGATCCAGTAAACCTCTAAATGGAGGAAGAAATGGTTGCATAGCTTTGAAGTATGAATCTAATTAAAATATTCTCAACTCTGCCATAGAGCTGAAGACTAACCTTTTGAAAATAATATCTAAGTATTTACAAAAATAAATCTCACCTCACTCAGGAAAATTCACACAGTTTGAAAGTGAAAGGATGAGAAATAATATTCAAGATGAACAGAATCCAAAAACAATCAAGAAAGGCCTGGAACTATCTGACAAAACAAATTTCAGTCTGAAATTATCAGATGATATTAAAAAGGTCATTACATATTGGTAAAGAGAACAATACCAAAGTGTGTGATATGTGAATCACATGACAAGATTGTCCTCATTTCCTTTCAAACAATACATTAACACAGTTCATTGTTTTTCTTGCTGGGTTTGAATTCATCATGAATCTTATTTTCCTTAATTACACTTTAGCTATGATGATCCTCTGTGAATGTCTATCTAATTTTAGTTGTTTTTCAGAATATGTTATAATTTTTTCTTGTGTATCATTTCCATCTGAATTCAATTTCCTTTTTTTCCTGAAGTATATCCTATAGTCTTCATTCCTTATAAAAATCCTCACATGTAAATTTTTCAGACCTTAATTCATAGAAGAGGTCTTGAATTTACTTTTAATGGTAATCTAGAATTCAAAAATCACTAAATACATTTTATATGCATATATACAGTTACGTATTTCATATTTATCTTTGACTTTTTTGTTACTTTTTTATAGGTTATCTCTTTTCTTTCAGTCATGTCCTATTCTCTTTGTATTATATGACTTTCATCTTATTTTAAATATCCTAAGTGATTTTTCATTTAAATTTTGTACCTTTATTTTATTTATTGAATATATTTATATGTTTAAACTGCTTTGGAAAGTCATTTTAATTATTCTCTTTATGTTATTCTCTGTCATAACCTTTATTATTTCTAAGAGTGTGCATTCAAAGTTCTCAAAGTACTTTTTTAAATTTTTTATTTCAATTTTTTGTTTCTTCTCTTTAAGGTGTGTGTGTGTGTGTGTGTGTGTGTGTGTGTGTGTGTGTGTGTGTGTGTGTGTGTGTCGGGGGCTTCTGTGTAATTGGTCCTCTGAGCAGGATGGATGCAATGTTCCATGCCTTTACAATATAGTGTATAAGGGCTTTGTTTGAGAAAGCAAGATGATGGAACAGGGGTAGGAACCTTTGGTGCCCAAGCTAGCATGTGCTTATGTGGTTCTGTGTCCACTGACAGGAGGAAAAAAATATATCAGTTTGGAGGTGGTTAGTCTCAGATCCGGATGAGGGAAATAGCTAAATGGATTATAAAAGAAATTCAGGAAGAAGGAAAGTTAGACAAGAATTCTGTGCATTGGCTGCTTTTGGCAGCTTTGGCAAAAATAAGTTAGAAAAAGCACGGAGTCTCTGGCTTGCCAAGACTCCAATAGTGACTCCATCTAGAATAAGAAAGGATGTCAGAAAGGAAGAGATCCAGCATTTATTTTGATCACAAGGATGCCCTACCAAACTTATAATCAGTGGCCAGTCAGTTCAGGCTTTGCTGCTGATCGTGTGGTAGGGGTGCAGGGTAGTGATCAAGAGACACCCCGAATATGGTGATATTCAAAGAGATCAAAACACCTTTTGCAGAAATGTGGCTGACGAAGACAGAAGTATGTTTAAACTACTCTTGAAGGAGAGTATAGCCCAACTCCATTTCTATAGGGAAAACTGAATTCTCTTGGGGGATGTCAAAGTATTGAAAATGTAGACACCCTCAGGACTACACAACAATAAAATATGCTCCAAATATAAGCTTTCTGCCCAATGAATGAATGATGTGATCAAGTGAGCTCTGAATTGTTGGGATTTTGGGGGCAGTCTCCTCTTAAGGAGAGTAAAATATGTTAGCATGGGTGACACAGACCTGGAGGCTGAACTCCTCCTAATGGGTTGAATTATGGGGAAAAAAGAGTATAAATTTAGATGAAAGGAAATATTCAAAAGAAAAGAGATTAGCTGGGGAGAGGGATCAGTTAGCAAAGTACTTACTGCAAAAATGTTAGGACCTGAGTTTGGGTGTCCAGCACCCATGTAAATGCTGGGCATGGTGGAATAGACCTATATTCTCAGTGCTTCAAAGATGGGCATAGGAGAATTGTTAGGGATTACTGACTAGGTAGTCTGGCCAAGTAAGTGAACTCTGTACTTACAGTTTTGCAAGAAGTCTCTTAGGCAGAGGTTTCACATCTGTCCAAATTCCTCCTGCTGCATATCAGCTGCAAAACACAAAAGCCACAGAATCTAGTAGTGACAGACCCCACACTCCAGTACCAAAACTATTGTTGTCAACTCTTTCATTGCTGCAAAAAAGAACCCTAACAAAAGCAGCTTGATGGGAAGAATGGGTTGATTTTGGCTTATGGACTGAAAGGGAAGCTCTATGTTGGCAGGGAAAATGATAGCATGATCAGAGTAGAGGACCTCACCTCCCAGCTAACATCAGGTGGACAACAGCAGCAGGAGAGTGTTCCAAACACAGGCAAGGGGAAGCTGGCTATAACCCCCAACAGCACAGCTCCAACAAGGTTCTAATACCCAGAATGCCATCAGCTGGGCATGGAGCTTTCAGAACACATTTGTTTGTGAGGATTAAACCATCATAGCAGGTGAGTTAAAATCTACAGTCAAGAGCACATGGTAATGTGATCAGGAATGAGTTAGGTCAGAGACAACATTCCACAAACAACCATGGATACCATTGCACCCTCCAGCTCAAAAAATAAAACAGAGACTGATGGATTTGTTTTTATAAAATCATGAACAAGCTCTGTACATTATATTAATATCACCAGAAATTTTTAAAAGCTTCATTTGAATACAGCTCTGAACAATAGTGGTCTCTCTTTCACATGAAAGAACACCATGCCCCAGTGATATGTAAATGATGTGAGAGGCACAGAAACTCCACCTAGTCACAGAAGCATTTGTGAGAAGCCCACTACTGTCTCCTGGAGGTAATCACTGGGATGTTGGCCTAGACATTTCCCCAAAAACATTTTCCCATTCTGCTCTTGTTGAAAAGCAATGGTTGATCTGCTCTGTGCTTTAGTTAAGCCTACTTCTATTATGAAAAGACATGAAATCATGTTGAGACCTGAACCTCACACCATAGCATGAATTATATAAAAATCACATTTTTAATAGAGAAAAATAATCCAGCAGTTCCAAGTTAATGAAGCAGAAGAGTATAGGAGAGACTCCACTGATTTGGCTTCTCCATTTGGTCTCTCTGCAAAGTTAGTAAACCATAGCTCAGTGAGCCTTTTCCAAAGATGAGTTCTCAGAGCCATTGTAACAAAAAACAGCATGGTACTGGCATAAGAACAGACAGATAGGCCAATAGAACAGAATTGAAGACCCTGCCCTATACTCAAGCAACTATAGCTACTTAATATTCGATAAAGATGCCAACAATGTCAACTGGAGTAAAGATAGTATCTTCAACAAATGGTGCTGGACAAATTAGATAAAGACTTGTAAAAAGATGAAAATAGACCCAGTCCTCTCCCCATGCACCAAAATCACCTCCAAATGGATCAAAGATCTCAACACAAGACCTGAAACTCTGAAAATCCTGGAAGAAAAAATATGGGGAACTCTCTTTGAAATAGGAGTAGGGAAAAACTTCTTTAACAAACTGCTAGTAAACCAGGAAGTACAGCAATCATTTAACCAATGGGATCAAGCTAAAAAGCTTCTGTACAAATTTACCATACTGAAAGCCAATAGACCACCATCAGGTTGGGAGTTAATATTTGCCATCTACAATACAGATAGAGGTCTAATATCTACAACTTACAAAGAACTCAATAAATTAAATAATAATATATCTAACAGCCCTCTCACAAAATGGGCCTCTGAGCTCAACAGGGAATTCTCAGAGGAAGAATTACAAATGGCCAATTCTCAGTTAAGAAAATGTTCAACATCATTAATCATCAGGAAAATGCAAATCAAAACAACAATGAGATTCCACCTCACTTCAGTAAGACTGGCAATCATTAAAAAAATCTACCAACGATAGAAGTTGGAGAGGATGTGGGGAAAAAGGAACCCTCCTTCCCTTGTGGTGGGAATGCAAACTCGTACATCCACTATGGAAAGTAGTGGGGAGGCTTCTGAACAGGATAGATATAGAACTACCAGTTAACCCAGCTATCCCTTTACTGGCATTTGTCCTCAAGACTCCTCATTTCAGCACAGAGACATGGTCACAACCATGTTTATAGCAGCTCAATTCATAATAGCTAGGAATTGGAACCAACCTAGATGATCCATCGCTAGATGAATAGATATCAAAAATGTGGTATATATACACCATGGAATTCTACTCAGTAATTAGGAAAAATGATATAACAAAGTTCAAGGAAAAATGGATGATCTTGGAACAGATCATACTCAGTGAACTCACACAAGAACAGAGAGACAAGCACTGCATATTCTCCCTTATCTATGGCCCCTAATCAGGTTAAACCGAATTGTAAGTAAACATGATTAGTGATTCAGGTGAAAGGCAAAGGGGAGAAAAGGAAATGGGGGCAGGTGTGGAAGCAACAGAGAGGGGAGATGTACACAAACCTAAACTAACAATAATTTCACTCCATAGAATCCTATCTTCTGTACAATTTCCAGAGGTAGATAGGGCCTCAAAAAGCGGGGGGGGGGGAGTGGAAACCTACTATGGTACAAAGGAGGCTGACCTTTGTCTCCCCAACTCAGTAAGTAGTTACCTCCCATAATGAGATGTTGGTCAGAGTGACCCACATAGTCCCTAAAATAAGACAAACTTGTCACAGCCCTTGAATACCCACCTCAGGCAAAAGATAAGACCCTATTGCTGAAAATTCCACAGACTGATAACACACAACACTGAGAGACCTTGCTGAATTCAGAAAGGAAATCAGCTCCCAGAAGGGTAGCCTTTGTAATGCCTGAAGGTGTTGAATCAGTTGCCAGGAAAACCCGACCAGTGAAATTCCAAGAAAGCAGGGGACATCCTCAAGCTACAAGACTGATGGCCAAAGAATGCAGAACACACTGATACATGACACAGACAAGCAAGTCAAGAAGTGGCCATCTGTGCAATAGTGGCACCCAACCTATGAGGGTAATCAACAGCTGGCTAATTGGCTATGAGATCTGCTCACAGGCAGGGAACCCCTGACTGGTAAGGGGATCCAAGGCCACCCTGAATGGGGACCAAGAACCCCATCTACATGAGGAAGTCCTCACTAAAATAGGTCCTCAGAAAGGCTATACCCTCCAAACACTCACCAACCTAGTAATATTTGTCTCAATTGGCCAATAATAATCTCACTCTCCCCTGGAGACTCTGTTTGGATTTTTCAGAAAGCAACAAGAACCAGGAACAACCGAACTCCACCAAAGGGACCTGAAGGGCCCTAAAGAAAAATTCCCTGCAGAGTAGCAATCAGATGGAAAGAGAGAACAAGGACTCCATTTTCATAATATTTTTTAAGAATTATTATCTTTTTAATTAATTGTACATTTAATTTTTAGCTTAAAATTAAAAAAACACTGTCTCATGCATAAATAATATGTATTAAGCAAAATATTTTAATGAATTGCAAAAAAAGTACATCACCTCAGCTAAGAAATAGCTCCTTCTATCTTCTTGATCATTGCCATTATTCTTTGGTGGTTACAGGACCAATACCTTTCCAAAATGTATTAGACCCTGGTAGTTTGACTCCTCTGTAGACTTTATGGTTGGCACTATGAAACATAAAATAAAAAATGAGAAATTAAAGAGACTTACTTATAGATGATTATTAATCAAGAAAACAAAAATAGAATTTCAATGACTTTATTAATTTAGAAAATGTCATGCTGGGGATAATTGCAGTTCATTGCCCAATGGTGACACCTAATGTTCAGAGAACTGCAAGAAAACTTTGACTATGGCCTTGGGCAGAAAGTCAAGTTAGGTCAACCAGCTGTGTGGGTGTTCTTACTCAATGAGTTCCTTTAAAAAAATAGGTCATATATTCGGCAAAAACGCATAAGTCATAGCAATTAAACACTGAGAATGGCACTTGTTTGGATGAATAAGTCTGTGTTTTTGAAACTAACCTTTCCACAAGTCAATCATGCAAGCAAAGAGAAACTGTGAAAATTCATGATTCTGCTTAGTTGCACTGAGTGACCAAAACAACAATTGGTACAGTAGGAATCAATGTGACAAGGGAAATGCATTATATATGGATTTAGATATAGAGACCTTTCTTAGGGTATATCACTAGATCATTTTCACAGGAAATGGCTGAGCACACGTACTTTTCTTACTTTTCTAAATGGGCTCTAAGACAGAGCTAAAAGGCAAGACCAGGGACAATGAGACCAGGGGCACTGAGACCAGGGACACTGAGACCAGGGACACTAAGACAAGTGACACTAAGACCAGGACAATGAGACCAGGGGCACTGAGATGGTTAAGTTTTGTTGTCAACTTAACCTGTTAGCAATCCACAATAATCTTGAGTGTTGTGTAGCAGATTTTCTCTGAATTGAAGAGAGAAAGGAGGCTCAGGGGATTCAGGAAGTCATGTTAGCTAGAAACAAACATCCTTTCCTGGAGGCAGTGCAGGAAGGAAATTCCAGATACTCAGGAAGTTAGTAAGTCTCAGAAAGGTTTGTAAGTCTCTGCCTCAAGGCTATAAGAAGGTGAAGGAAATCTCTCTCCTTCTGCCTGGTTACTGGTGCTTGTCATGACTTGGATGTGCATCCATGCTCCTCATCTATCCCTTCATCTGCATTGAAACAGTTTCCTCAGCCTTGGCTGAAGACCAGTGACTTCCCAGGAAGCCTTCAGGCCTTGAGTACTGGATTGGGACTGCTGAGGCATCCAGCCACATGGACTGAGTGGCTACTGGTTCTTTGACTCTTGGACTTGCACACTACTATTGTAAATCCCCCTATTTACTACATTTCATTCTATCGGTTCTGATCTTCTAGAGAACCCTAACTAAGGCACCGAGACCAAGGGCACTGATCTTCCATCTAACATGTTTTTCTTTAGAAAGATTCTGCATGTTACTGTCTTAACTCGAAATTTATTTGTACTGAAATTAAATGGCAGAGTTCTTAATTTTTCTCCTACCTACAGAGTGGCATTTATTAGCACATGAAAAACTGGCTAAGGTTAATATTTGCCTAAGAATTAAAAGGGAAAAAGAAGCATAGACCAATGGGGCTAAGATTTTCAATGGGACCTCTCTTGACTACCACCTCAGATCAAGCACAGCTGAGACCTGTTGCTGATGGCATTGTCACCATGCTTTTCTACTTTCTTAACAATATTATGACAGATAGAACATTATGGAAGACCTTCATATGTTAGTTAGCCCTGCAGTATCCAGACTTCTTGGTGTTCCTGGGGTGCAGATATGTGGATCAGAAAATGTGCTTTTACGTTTGTGTCATATAAAAGAACACCCCTTGCATTAGGTAATAAAGGCTTGCATTGGTGAACTGCCTAATGAGTTGGAAGTTATAAAAGCTTTTGACATATTTGTAAAAAACAGAAACAAAAACATGAATCTTTCTCACAGGTACTGACATTGAGAAGGCAAGACTGCTCAAGAGCATGGGACAGATGGCATTTAAATATACAATTTTTCAAAATAAGAATATGTTTTT